>BLBF01000083.1:313763-334610 GCA_015471245.1 Laticauda colubrina | reverse complement strand
ATATATATATATAACCAGATTCCACATTACAACCCAAGTTTTTATATTACCCACTCACTTTTGGAGGAATTCCTCTACACCACATATTTTGAGAACAAAATCATCCACATCAATGTCGCACAATTCATCATGAGTGTAACATAAGGTCTGGTAAATGAGTAAATCCACTGTGGAGGAACCTGCAAGCATGGGCAAGAGGGAGGAAAGGAAAGAATAGTCAGCATTATGATTTCCAAGACAAAAATCCCATGGAATTCCTCATACTTATCAAACATAATTATTCCAGTAGATTCATTTCTTCGGACATCGATGAAGGATTCATGCCATTTTCAACATGGGAGTGCAAGCTGACACCAATAAAACATATAAGACAAAGTAATTTGTCCTTGATTCAGCCGTGGTTGAATCATGGAACCCATGATTCTTGACAATATTATGGAAATAATTTATTTCTGTTCTTCTAATCAACAGCCTGGAATTTCCAGGTGGCTCTCAATTCAAATGTTAACCACGACTAACCCAGCTTGTTTAGATCAGCCAAGACCAGCTAGATCAGGGCTGTCAAACTCCCAGCCGGCAGTCCAGATGCATCACCATGCCCAGTTTAGTGAAAGGGAAAAAAGTCCCAATATGTCATGTGACACCGCCATTAACACCCCTGAGCTAGATGCTACAATTTACCAAGGCAACAAAGCATCTATTCCTTCCAACTGATGTAGTATCCCACTAAAGATACCACCTACATTTATTTTATATTCTTTTTAGTGGAGCCATGAATACAGTCAAAAGACCACAATCCAAGCGACAATAAAAAAAATCATAAATTCTAAAAAGTAGAATAATAAAAAAATAATTTGTATGTAATTTTCTGTAGAGATGGTTATTCTAGAATGTTTCAGATATTTCGGACTTTAGTTCCCATTATTTGTGGCTGTATGGTATTTACAGAACTTTTAATCATAGATTATGGTGTAGGCAACAGGATAAGTGATGAATGGTTATAATTCATTTCATCAAAATAGCAGCAGCTTGGAAGAGCCTGGCATAAATCTTCAAAATATAAATTGGGATCTACAAAAGGTCCCTGACTTAAAAAATAAATAAATTTCAGCAGTTAGATGACATTATTTTTCCTAAAAGCAATAAAAGAAAAGTGGAAGAGGTAGTTGATGAGGCAAGAAATACTGAATAGTAAAATCTGTCCAATTTATACGCATTTATAAGTATTCTGTGTCAGTTTAAGTTTGAAACTTATCTGAAAGCTGGAAATGTTAGTTTGACATCGGTCTTAACATCATTTTCCCTCTGGGAAAAAAAGTGTTCCCAGAAGATAAGGCACAAATCATAAACTAACATGTCTGCAGGATAAAAATATCCTGAGAAATTCAAAAAGAAAATAAAACACATTTACATTATGAAATGGAAATGGATCCATTACATTAGTTGAATTCAGTTCATATTCTTGTCTTAAAAAGATAAAAATTATTGCCCTAGATAAATATATAGATCACCAAAAAAAGAACAAAGAAAATTCCTAGTACAAGCCAAAAACTTACAGTCACAAGTGAATGTTAGAGGTTCTTGTAGGCTATCATAAACTACGGTCACCTTCAGGCTAACCCCATGGCCAAGATGTTCAGGGCCGAGATTGACAGTGCTCCAGACATAACCTGTGAGGGAGTAATCCTTGGTACTATAGCCAGATCTCAATCTGTGGACAAGACAAAATGGGTACAAATAGTATATATATATATATATATACTACTATAATTACTGTAATTATATGCCATGCTGACAGGCTTTTGTGTGTTTTTTTTTCTTCTCTTCATCTTAAGATATCTACATTTAATTTTCCTATTTGTTCCACATTTTTAATTCAAGCCATGATGTTAAAACTTTGCTAAATTGGGTTTTCATGTTTGTTAGTTTTTATCTTTTCTAAGATACTATATTTGGGTTAATGGCCAGTCTGAGATTCCCACTGAAATGCACCATACATTTCCAATGCACCATGGAATCACGTGAATGGCTTGGAAATGGGTTAGTCCTTAAACAGTGAAATTATGGTTTGACTCAAAATATTGACATAATATCTCTATTTCTACAAATCCTCAGTTGAGGATGCCCAGATAGCACCGCCACTGGTGAGTGCTAATGTAGACAATGTTGGGGCCAATCTAGACTAGGTGTTAGTTTTAAACATGCCAAAAAGAATAAGAAACACGATGGAGACAGAAAAGGTTATGTTTGGCAAATGGATGGCAAAACAGAAACATTTTCATGCAGGTGGAACAAGGGTCTATTAAAGATATTGGCTTGACTTCCTTCTGAAAACGGTGTCTCCCATAGAACTCACCCATTTTCTAAGAAATCTGTAGGGGGTGTGCATAAGTGCACCAACGTGCCTACCATCCCTGTCCTACTGTTTCTTTTTATTTTTCTTATATGTATCCATTTCATGTATTCATAACTATATTTATTCTTATACCTGTTATCTTATAATCGCTTGACAAAATAAAATAAATAATTTTTTTAAAAAAAACACAAAATGAAGCTGCAGTGGATTGAACTATTGTGGTAACTCACCAGTGGTGGGCTGCTGGATGGTTGGTGAGGTATGGGCGAACCCCTAGCTGTGATCTATGACTGGGCCCACCCACCCACCGTTGTTCAATGTTTTTCCTAAATAACTAACTTTTCCCCCACCTAGGCTGCCAGGTGAGTTCTGTGCTGCCCTGCTATATTCACTGGAGCTGCCTGAGTCGATTAGCTGCCTGTTTGAAGCTGCTTTTCAGTCCCAAAGTGACTGAAGTGAAGTCACTTCAAGTGAAGTGAAGTGAAGTGAAGCAAGCATGCAAGTGATGCAAGCATGCAAATGATGCAAGCATGCATGAGTGACTAGCGAGCCCCTTGTCAATGAAAATGCAGCCTACCATTGCAACTCACTGAATTTTACTTGTGAGATTCCTCAGTTCCTTGATTTAAAAAGCATGGAGAAATGCCTCCTCTCCTCTTATCAATCCTAGATGACTGTGGTAGGAATCATAATCTTTCCTAGGTTCATCCAATCACTTGCAGGTTAAAATACTGCTCAGTGAAGTGGTTGCTTAAACACAATGCAACATAATCTTTACAGCAAGAGTACTTTTCCCCTAAGCATCAAGAAGTAAGCAATAAATGGGTCCACATGGTTAGACAGACAAAGAAAATCATACACAAATACAATTAGGCAGAAGAAAGCCAAGCAAAGACACTCTGAGGGATTATTTTCTATCCTAGACTGGTACTCACACATCAAGCATGTGGCAAAATGCAGCAACCTCTTCATCTTTCTCCTCAGACACCTCAAATAGTTCATAACCATTAGACACGGGATAATGCCGAGAAGTGCCCTGATACCAAACATGGATGGGAAGTGGGAGAGAAATAAATGAAACACCACCATCAATCAACAAATATTTTGAGTATTATTTTATATAGCAGTTAAAGATATATCAAGGAAAGTGGCAGGAGCAATTCTTGGCTTCATTTTATATATAACATAAGTAGTTATTTCTCTCTAAGTTAACAAAAGTCCTATTAGGCTATAAAAGTTTTTGCCATTTTTTTTCCTGGCTTACAAATTGCGAAGACCAGAGAACTACTATGGACTGGTCCAATATCTAGTCAGTATATAACTTGACTTTAGGCTTTATTATTTATTTATTTTTATCCAGCCTTTATTATTTTTATAAATAGATGAAGGTAGCAAACATATTTAATATACTCCTTCCTCATCCTATTTTCCCCACAACAATAATCATGTGAGTGGATTGAATTCAGAGAGAGTGACTGACCCAAAGTCACTCAGCCAAGTTTATATCTGTAGCAAAACTGAAGATGTAAAAGGCTTACATTTGTAATGAATTGTAAGTGCGTAGTTTTGTTTTTTTTTCAATACTGACTACTGCAGAAATAAGATTTTATTATTTACTCCACTTGGTATAATGCTTGCATTTCAGCTCAAAATTCTCTTTCAGATAGGTTGGCTGAGAACTGTTCACAATTACTTCTGAATAAACATATCACAACGATTTTTAATAGATTAAATAAAAATTGCACATGATATCCAGCATAGATATTTATGCCCTTGCATTTTCAGACTCCTGCTGGTGGGACAAAGCATACTGTATAACTTTTAAACTAAAAAAAAAACAAAAAACCCTTCCCAAACCTTGTAATACTGAAACTAAAAGCCCAGCCAAGCAGAAAAATGGTTAAAGAAGGCTTCTCAAAATGTGTCACTTTGTTCCTCTTTCCCAAATGTCACAGTTGGATGAGACAGAAGTAAGAGTAGAAACATTTTGAATGCCAAGCTCAACCAAATGGAGTGCACACATGGACCCAAAGCTTCCATTCACTTCTTCAAAGCAAACAAAAGACCCACTGTCAGAACAATTAACCCATTAAAGAGACAGAGAAATGTGGGGAGGTGGGCACAGAATACAACAGACACTCATGGCAGTCTTAATGTTCTTTTGTAATTACTTTCTAGCACATCAAAATGAGAGAATTACTTACATGATTTTTGCAACCTTCTACCATTTCTAGATGCATAGAAAGTTAATCTCCAAAGGTTTAAAGAAGTTGTTTGTAGTCACATCCTTTATGTTTCAGAGGTATTTCTCATTTACTCTTATATTCAAAAATACGACACTGTCCACTCACAATCCCAAATGAACTAGTAAAAATATTCCCCATGACTCAGGGCTAAAGAATTTTTTTTCCTTATTCCTCAGAATGCTACTGTAACATACTTGTTAAAAGTAATGAAAAGAAAAGGCTGGCATATACTGTATACAATATTCCTGATACTCATGTGCTGACAGCAATTTAAGAAGATACTATTTCTAAAATGCCAAGCTTTTTAAACATGAATATTTGAGCTACTATTTTGGAAACAGTAACTCAAACAGATAGACAAGACTCCTCTTTTCATAGTGTTTTAACTGGACACTGCCTTTCCTCAGGCTGTATGGATCATGCAATATAAATAGCTTCACTGACATACAGTCCTTCCCTTCCAAGGCAAACTGTTAAGATCACTGACATATATCATCAAGCTTTGGTGCAGCCAAACATACAAGTGGGAAGTGAATTCCAGAGCCAACATTTAGACTAGAATAAGGAAGTTAAATTGCTGTTTCAGTAGGGTCCTGGTGAACTACCTTTTATGGATCAACATGATAATTTTGTCTGTTTTCAGTTGTACATTATAGATTGCTGACTGTTGTTGCTGGAAGAGAGTCTCTTAAATTTTACATTAACTAGATATAGAATTGAAGTTGGCTTGGCTAATTTATTGGAGCAGATATTTTGTTCATATCTTAAGAATTGGTGCAGAAATACTATAAATTATGAATCTTACATGATACAACTCTATGGACTGATTTAGAAGACTAGAAATGCAAAGGGACCAAACAATAAATTATATTCTACACATTTCACCATGGAATTTTTCATTTGCTATGAATCAGACAACAAAAAAATGGACGGTGGTACAGGAAAAAAGTGGCTAACTCACTCTCCTAAATTGTTAAAGGTATATATAGAAGGCTGCCCACTATCAAATTGTATTTTCTGAAGCCAATGACTGAACTTTGAAAAATAGTTTTAAATAATATTGCTTTTATTACTTATAAAAAAGAAGAATTGAACTAAATTGAATTTATGGAACTCTTATCTCCTTAAATTTGTTTGGCAAAGTTTAGGAATCTTCTGATTCCCAGAATATCCTTACTTAATTCAAAGTATAGATACATAGAACATTAAGAAGGTTATGTGATGCTCTCAACCGTGTTCTGGCAGAAGGACTAAACATCCATCTTTTTGTTTACATGAAATGGACTTACTGGATCTGCTGATATCCTCCGGTTCTTGTTGAGAGCAGCATTCTTCCATCCACCACACCTGGAGACATAAGTCCTGGGAGGGACTTGAGGAGGCATAGTTTTGCTGCGAGCAACTGGCTTCCCACTGCTTTCTTTCTCAAAAATGCTTCTGCCTTCCTTCCAGCTCCAAGTGGCTTCTCTCAGAAGATCAGTATCATAAGTGGACTTAAGGTTGAGTCGAGTGATAGCATCATTAATGCCATCATAGTCTACTGTGCTATATTGGTCTTCCTCTGAGATTCTTCGACCTAGCAATTTTCCATCAGCTCTCTCGTGAGATGAGGAGAACATGTTAATATTATTGGGCTGGGATCCTTTGAGGGAAGGTTGATTTGCTTCAGAAGTGTTCCAGATGGTAATGCGAGGTGGCAGTGGGGGAGGAGAAAGCTTTTTGGGTGACCTACCACCATTGCTGTGCTGGCAGGGTATACTATTGAGGGGATCATTGAGGAAGTCTCTCTCCGTGCTCTCTAAGATGTACAAATAGTCACTAGACAGAGGATTCTTTAACCAAGGTTGACTTTCTGCTTCAGGCACCAATCTGGATGAGGTAGTGTTGTTGGTCCCCAAAGCTCTTGAAACTTCTTGGCTAGAGAGCGTATTATAGTTGAGAGTTGAATCTGAGCCAGACAGACCTCGCATGACCTTAATATTATGGCAGTCATTCCTTACAGAAGGTATGTTGTAATCCAGAATGGGATCATCCCAAGAAATTAGAGGTTGATCGGTGTTTTGCTTTGCCTGGTTCTCCTCCTTGTCTTGTCTCAGGCGGGACAGTGCATCATACTCCATCTGCAGGGCTTCTGCAAGAGCCAGCTCCTTACGACTAATCCCCACAGATTCCAAAGATTGCCAGTGTTCTCCATTTCCTCTGGTTGCAGACATCTCTTGGAAAACAAATGCTGAAATCAGTAACTACTGGGTGCTCAACTCAGGTTTTAGGAACAAAGGCATACTGTGCCACCAGCCACCTAAAAGTTAAGAGATCAAAAGAACATGGCAATAAAGTGAGTTTCATTAATATCTGTTTACTTTACCGAAAGGTTTTCATGTGTTTGATCAGCACTTGAGAAAACAAACTGCTATGGCTATCACAATCACCATTATCTCAGCTGAAAACTGAAACAATCAACAAATATTACCCTGCTAGGAAACCAGTCCTGAAATATTATGTTCATGTTCAATAATATGTCAAGTAATTCAAGTTTTCAGGTTTTTTTCCTGAAAAAAATGATAAGGCATGTGATCCCAAGATCAGGTAGACATTTAGGTACTTACTATCAAGACAAAAGAAGTTTAGTATTTTGAACATTCAGATTAAATGGCCATCAACATTGTCTCCCATAGAAGACAAGAAAAGGACCCATTTAAATTTTTTTAGCAGAACATAACTGCAGTGACACTGTTTCTTTATATTTCCAGAGTTCAGAGACATACCTTTTCTGATATGGGGCACAATAATATTCATCATAACATATACTTCAATCTCTATGAATTGGTCTGATCATCTCTTAAAAGCTTTTCAAGTTGGTATATTTTGAGAAACTGAATTCCATAATTTAAGTTTATGTTTGAATAAATATTACATGTCTGAAACCATAAATCATCCATTCATTTTTCCAATTTTTACCAAAATGCCCATAAGAATTTTCCAGTCTTTTATTAAAGTACTTAATGCTTTATTCCTGATAAAAAAAACCTCAGTTCTGCCATTTCTGCAGATTCCACCATCTTCACAATCTACCCCATTGTGAGTATTTCGATGTCTTTCCAGTTTTGTACATACAATAGTATTACTGCAATTACCATATACAAAACCAATATTGACTATTAATAAATCCAATTAAAAGAGTTATTTTCATCTGAATATTGATCTTTAAAATCATTTACATCACAATGTGTGTTTGTATCCTTTTTTTTTTTTTTCAAATCTACTATGCACGGTAATGTCCCTTCATGTTTTACACATTTTTAAGCACCTTTATATAGTTTAAATAGTTTATGTAGTACCAATGATACATCATTTATAAAAGTTTTCTCTTAAATTATAACACAATGTGAATTTCAGTCCTGTAACATTGGTCCATTAATTGTGGTCATTAATTGTAACATTGGTCCATTTTATCATGTACTTTTTGACTTGTTCTTCCATTTCAAATTTCAACAGAAGTTTATACATTTTAACAATCAAATGTTTATCATTTATACTTAATTCAATTTCTAATTCTTAAGTTGTTCAATTCTATTTATTTTTATCTGTATTACATTTTCCAGTAATTTCAAGGAATAGAAAATTATACACTATAAAATGGAATAAATTTTTCTTGTAAAACTTCAGATCTGCTGAGGACTAGCAAAAGCATGTAGTCTCAAATCAGTATTCTGAAGGCTCATTCTAGACATATTCTAAGCATGCATGAAGAAAGTATGAAACACCTTTGTTTGTAATTGATATAGCATAATGGTTGCAACCAGAAAAACAGGGTACAAATTGTCAGATCATAGAGCAGTTTCTCTTTTTGTTTTCTGCTTTCTCTCTGTCATGCACACAAATTCACAAGTACAAATTTACACAAATTCTCACTCACACACACAGTATACACATACACACATTTATTTATTAAGAAAGTGGGAAACAGGTGTGCACTTTCAACTTTTTTGAAGGGGATTAGATAAACTGTAATAAATAGCAAATAAATAAGCACATATGGAAATGTAAACATGTGTGAGTGTTGCTCAATTTATAGTAATGGAAAATGTGATGAAGTTGTTAAAGCATGTGTTAAAAACCCTTTTTGGGAAGCCTGGCAAGAATTTAAAGAACTAGTTTCTTTTGCAGGATGCAGGTGTCACTGTAAGTGTAAACTCCTTAGCCTTGTCAAGATATTCCATCAGTCTACGCTTTAGGCACTTAATTAATAATCATACTTGCTGTGATTAAGAGAAAACACTGTTAACACCGTTCTTAGGCAGTAACACAACAGCTCACGAATTAGCGGCAAAATATACCAGCAGGGGAAATGACAGCAACAAATGCTAAAACATGTACAAATATGGCAAAACCAGAGAGAAGTGTTGTGATGTCCTCTAAAATCTTTATAGTTGGGACATTAAAGCAAAGTAAAGTAAGGTACTAGTTCTACCTAGAGCAGAATGACTAAAGCTCATGCCTTACGAATAATTGTGCATAATTATGTATAATCAAGCCATAGTATGATTTATGTGACTTGGACTTAAGGGGTTATTTATAATGAACAAGAAATTGTAGCTTACAAATCATGGCTTATGGCTTAGTGTGCTATATAAATCAAGGATTTTGTGTTTTAATAAACCAAGATGAAAACTAGTCATAGTTACCTTGGTATGTGAAGTCAACATATAGAAGTCATAGGGTCATAAGAGTTGGAAAGCTTCCCTACAGAATGTCTGAATCAACCTCATTCTTTTTACTGTGTTAAAATAGATTATGTCAGCAGTACTACTATCATAAAAATACAGGACACAAAATTTTGAACAGGGATCAAATGTGAGACTTAGATTTAAACAACTATTACTTATACAGTGTAGAATTTTCGTGGTTACTGAGAGCAGAGGAAAGAAGAAAATGTTCCATTGTTCAATACAGATAAAATATTTCAGATTCCACCCTTGGCATTTTCAGTTGAATTAATCAGCTATCATTCTATCCAAAATGTTTCATAATTGCAATATAAAAACAGCTAAAGACACTCAAAAATAAACAAGTGTTAATAATAAAAACTAAAAAGTAAGATGAAGATTACAAAGCTCCATAGTATCCCATATACAGTTAAAGATCAAAAAACACAATAGAATAAATATATATTTGCTGGCAGTAAATGGCCATAAAATAGATGTCTACAGACAGTTTGGTCTAGTGGTTAAGGCATCAAGCTAGAGACTGGAGTTCTAGTCCCGCCTGAGACATAAAAGCCGAATGGGTGACTTTGGGTTCATCAGCCCAACCTACACTTCACACTTCACAGGACTGTTGGTGTAGGGAAACTAAAGGAGGAATAAACGTGTTTGTTAAAAATAACAAAGATGATATAAAAATAAATAAATATTCATGATAAGGTCCATTCCTAAGTGACCACATTAGGTTGGAAGGATAATGGAATAGGGCCCGTTTATGATTTTAGATTGGAGAAAGAAATTTTCCATGAATGTTTTTTCTTTCAAAAAAACCCAGTCATTCTAAGCCTATGGTGGGCAATCTGTGACCCCAGGGCAGTGGAAAGAACAGTCTCTTTCTATGATCCTTATTGTCTATTCATAGGGTGCTGTACAATAGAACAATAAGAAAATAGTCGCAGTTTGGTTTCATTAAACTATAGGTTCTATAACTGCATTTGTAAGATCTTTTAACATCTGTTGCTTTATACCACACACAAAAAATATTTTTAACTTTTTATTCAAATATGACTGCCTATTTTATACCTAGGACTCTAAGTGGCATAAAAAAGTTAAACCAACAGTTAAGAGAATAATACATAAAGGCCCTGTCACACTGCCCAACGGATGCAAAACGTTAGTAAAAAGGACACAACGGACGAGCAAAATGTGCCATCCGTTGTTATCCGCTCTCAAAAGGGGCAAAAATTTGCATAACCGGAGCGGATAACACGGAAAGGAACGGACGCAGGGAGGACACAGGGTGGATGGAAAGCGGATGTGGAACGGAAGCCCAGCGGATGGAAGCGGAAGGGAGCGGATGGCACATCCGCTAGGCTTCCGGGGGACCTCAGCAAAGCAGATGCGGAACGGATACAGCGGATGCACAGCGGATGAAGCGGGTGCAGAGCGGAAGCCTAGCAGATGCACAGCGGAAGCCTAGCGGATGCACAGCGGAAGCCTAGCGGATGCCTTGCATTAATTGCGCATGCGGGGGGGATTTATTGCATCAGCCCCACGGATATAAAGGGAAGCAGCTCGCACGTGGCCAGCATTCAGAGGAAAGACCTGCTGCCGGATACATCGAGTCCTTGCCTGCCCTGCCTGCATGCCTGCCTGCAAGCCTTGCTCTCTGCCTGCCTGCCAGCCTTGCTGCCAGCCTGCCTTCCAGCCTCCCTGCCAGCCAGTCTGCCAGCCTTGGTGCCTGCCTGCCTGCCTTCCTGCCAGGCTTCCTGCCAGGCTTCCTGCCAGCCTTGGTGCCTGCCTGCCTGCCAGCCTTGGTGCCTGGCTAGCTGCCAGGCTTCCTGCCAGCCTTGGTGCCTGCCAGACTCCCTGCTAGCCAGCAACCCCACAACCATGGGGAAGAAGCGAAAGCCTCAGCAACCTGCCGCCATCCCTGGCAAGAGGGACAGGGCCACCCTCCCGCCCCCTGTCCCTGACTCTGCTTCTGCTGGGGCTTCTGCTGCTCAGGCTCGATCTTCTGGTGCTGGAGCTTCTGCTGAAGCTGCTCCTGGCAGTGGTGCTTCTGCTGGTGCTTACTCTGCTGAAGCTGCTCCTGGCGGTGGTGCTTCTGCTGGTGCTTACTCTGCTGAAGCTGCTCCTGGTCCTGCTGGTGCTCCTGGACTTGCTCGTACTGCTCGTGCTCCTGGTCTTGCTCGTCCTGCTCGTGCTCCTGGTCCTGCTCGTGCTCCTGGTCTTGCTGGCGCTGCTGGTGCTTACTCTGCTGCTGCTGATCCCGGTCCTGCTGGTGCTGCTGCTGATCCTGCTGATCCTGCTGCTGCAGCGACTGCTGCTGCTGCTGCTAATCTTGCTGCTGCTGCTGATGATGATGATGATTATGATCCTGCTGGTGATGATGATGATGATGATGATGATGATGATGATGATGATGATCCTGCTGCTGCTGCTGCTGCTGGTGGTGGTGGTGTGAAGGAGCAGCCCCTACTACCCGGGAGCCTACTCTGATGAGGGCCCATCTGGTTCTGCCAAAGGGAGGAAGAGGCGTATGCGACAACGGGAGAGGAGGCAATACTATATTGAGGAGGAACACGAGGAGGAGGTGCTGGAGTGGCTGAGAGAGAATGACTATCTGTGGCGGAAGGGACACCGGCTGTACAGGGACACGAAAAGGAAGCAGGCTGCTTGGAGAGAGAAGGCGGAGAGTATGGGCTACACTTCGGAGGTGCTCCTCGGCTGGTGGAAGCACATGCACACCTGGTACGGGAAGCTGCACCTCAAGAAATCTGGCCAGGCCGGAGAAGGCGGAGCTACGTCTCGGTGTTACAGCTGCGATCTCGGGGCTCTGAGATCTCAGCTGATATTTTTGCCTCTGGTCGGTTCTAACGGACCTAAACCGTCCCGTAGAGACGGGGATTGTGAAGGGCATAGTCCCAGGATCCCAGAGATATCGCAAAATCTCTGGTTTGATCCAGGAGAAGCCCTTTTGCTGGAAGCAGAAAGGCAGCCTCTAAAGCTGCTGAAGTCGGGACAACTCCGGAAAGAAAGGGATTTAAACGAGCGTGTATCGGTTGGGTGAGAAATTCTTTTGCATTATAAATTGATTAAGACTTGAAAGGACACCCTGAACAAAGAAGAAATCTGTGGCTTTATTTTTCTTTTGACTGAACCTGGGTTGAGCGGCGTTTAAGTGATGTCAAATTGAGACTTGGATTATTATTTTTTTCTTATTTTCTTTGAGGACTTTAAGGTGACTTTGTAGGTAACCGGATTGAATTTTCTCTTATATATATTTTTATTTTTCACTTGATTTTTATTTTTTATCTTTTTAACTTTCTTTTTAGGATAGAGGCTCCCTTTGACTATCTCTTTCTTTTGTTTGAGTTCTTTATAAACATTTTTTCTTCTGGCTGGGGGGGGAAAGAGTATTTAGAGATGCTGTAACACTGCCAACTAGAGGCTTGAAAATATTTTATTTGAATTGGGGAGAAAAGCACTTCTTTTCAAGGACATTTTAATGTGATAAGATAGAGGGAGAATACAGTAAAATATTATTACAGGTGCTCTCTTGGACTCTTATCAATATCTCAACATTTGAGGTTTGGCTTTGAAGCTGCTGGAGAAGACAGTCATAATAAGAGCCTTGGATAAAGAAATAAAGTGCAGTGTACAGTGCATATATATATATATATATATACTTTTGAAACACCTACTCGCCAGCCTTTTTTGGTTAATTTTAACTCTAGCATTTTTGCTTTTTATTTCAAAGGGAAAGCCTCAGAGTTTTTTCTTTTTTCTTCTCCTTCTTTGCTTCTTCCATCTATTTTAATTGGATTAGGGTCTAGAAGAACCTGAAGACCTTTCTTTTTCCTTTTTTCTTTTTTCTTTTTTGGCTTTGGGCTTTTTAATATTGGATTTTTTCTTTTTCTTTTTGATTTTTTGGACTATATTTGGTTACTATACCAGCTGGATTTAAAGTCAAAGAGAGCTTGAAGACTTGGAAATATTAAAATGAGCAGGAAGCCAAAATCATTCGGCGTTTTTGCTTCTACCTCTGCTTCCCCACCACTTGAAGGACAACTTTCAATTCAGACAATGTTGAAGCAAGATAAGGAACAAGAAAAAGTAAATTTACAGATGATTATGCAAGGAATTCAAGATATTAAGATAAAAATAGATACCATGGACAAAAAAATAGAGAAATCTGATGAAAATTTTAAACAAATGATGGGAAAATATGAGGAGAGATTCCAAAAAATTGAGGAAGAAGGAAAACAAAGAGAGGAGAAGATTGGAAATATTGACACTAGATTAACAGTGATAGAACAAGAAAAAAATGGGATGTTGAGGTGGGAGATGGAAAGATCAGAATTTTATCTTAGATTTCAAAATATAGAAGAGGAAAAAGGAGAAAACTTGGCTGTGATAATGATAGAAATATTGGCAGATCTTCTGGAAATTACTGAGGAAAAAATGATGGACGGAGTAGATGAGATATACCGAGTTTATACAAGATATGCGATGAGAAATAAACTACCAAAGGAAGTACATATTAGATTTACTAAAAAATCCATCAGAACACAAATACTACAAGTGGCAAGAGAAAAAGTATTGAAATATAAAAGCAAAGAGATTGTAGTTTTAAAACAAATACCTAGAAGAGTGAGAGAGATGAGAAGAAAATATCGATTTTTGACCAAAATGCTACTGGAAAATGAAGTGAACTACAGATGGCTGATACCAGAAGGACTAATTTTTACGTGGCAAGAGCAGAGACATAGAATTGACTCGATTGAAAAAGCAGAATTTTTTTATGCAGAATTTTTTGGAAGAAAAAAAGAGGAGGCAGAGAAAGAGATCTCATTAATTGAGCTTCTGGAGGAACAACTGGAGACTGAAAAAGAGAAAGGAGTTGTAGGTGGACAGGTAGACAGTAAAGAACAACGTGAAGTGAGAGCTACGAGAGTTGTTAGACCTAAATATAAAGCATAATCATGGAAGAAAAAAAACTGATTACAATGAATATAAATGGACTTAACTCAGCTGTTAAAAGAAGGAAAACTTTTTACAAATTAGAGAAATTAAAATTTGATATAATTTGCTTACAAGAAGTTCATATTAAAAAGCAACATGAGCATTTGTTAGTACAGCCAAAATTAGGGAAAATATTTACTTCTTTGATTCAATGTAAGAAAAGAGGAGTGGTTCTCTATATTAAAGAAGATATTCCAGCAAAACTGATCTACACGGATGAAGATGGAAGAGTATTAATGGTGGAAATAATGGATAATAATAAAAAAATACTCTTGATTGCAATTTATGCTCCGAATGATAAACAAGAAGAGTTTTATAAAAAACTACATATGGAAATAATTAGACTGGACTATGTTAACATAATCATGATGGGAGACTTTAATGGAATTGTGGACAATAAATTGGACTATATAACAACAACAACAAAACAAAATAGAAAGATTCTCCCTAAATCTTTTTTTAAAATGACAGATGAATTAACCTTAAAAGATATTTGGAGGGAAAGAAATGTTAAAACTAAACAATATACTTTTTATTCTAATAGACATTTATCATGGTCCAGGTTAGATATGATTTGGATCTCAACAGAATTAATATCTACTATTCAAGAAACAAATATTGAAATAAGTACTTGGGCAGATCATAGTCCAATGATAATTAAATGGAAGGGACAAAAAAAAAGATCGAGATGGACATTAAACAATACCATTTTAAAGGAGAAAGATTTTATACAATGGATGGAGAAGGAATTGGTCTTTTTTTTTAAAGAAAATAAAAAAGAAGATACTTCAATACAGAATGTTTGGGATACAATGAAGGCATATGTAAGAGGTTTGATAATAGACTATACAAGAAAAAAGAATATTAGGAAAAGACAAACCTCTAAGGCCTTGGAAGATGAATATATAAGACTTGAAAAAGAATTACAGAAAATACCACAGAAAAAAGATATTAAATTGAAACTGGATGTAATTAAGCATAAAATGGAATTAATAGAGAAAGAAGAACTGGCACAGAAAATTAGAAATTCTAAACAGAATTATTTTGAAGATGCAAATAAACCAGGTAGATGGTTAGCATATAAACTGAGAAAGGAGAAGGAATCAAGAAAAATATTGAAACTAATAAATGATCAAGGTCAAGTTTGTTGTGGTAATAAGGAGAAAAAGGAAATTATTCGAGATTATTATGGACAACTATATAAACAAGAGAATATTGATGAGAAAAAAATTAAACAGTATTTACAGAATGCTAACTTACCGAAGATACCTAAAGAGACTGAAGAAATGTTAGAAAGCAATATAACAATGATGGAACTAAATGAAGCATTTAAAAGACAAAATAATGGGAAAGCACCAGGTCCAGATGGGCTTCCGGCAGAATTCTATAAAAAATTTCAAGAATCATTGAACACTCCATTGTTAGAAATTATGAATGAAGTTATGTTAAAAAAGATGACACCCAAAACATGGTCAGAGGCTTATATTACACTTATTTTAAAGGAAGAGGCTGACCCGTTGCAAATTAAGAACTATAGACCTATTTCCTTATTGAATGCAGATTATAAAATCTTTGCTTCAATCTTAGCAGAAAGACTGAAAAAATATTTAAATAATTTTATCCATCCAGATCAAAATGGATTTCTACCAAAGAGACAAATTAGAGACAACATGAGAGTAATTTTGGATACCTTGGAATATTATGAGGCTCATCCTGAAAAACAAATGGCTTTGATATTCCTAGATGCTCAAAAAGCATTTGACAACGTGAACTGGAGATTTATGTTATTATTATTGGAACAGATGGGCTTTGCCAGAAAATTTATTCAAGCAATAGAAGCCATATATAATAAACAGACAGCAAAGGTAATGATGGAGGGAGAATTTACAGATCTCATTAATATAAGAAGAGGTACAAGACAAGGATGTCCCCTATCTCCTTTGTTATTCGTATTAACTTTGGAAGTGTTGAATAGAAATATTAGAGATGACAAAAATATAAAAGGAATGAAAATTAAAAAGGAAGAATTTAAACTACAAGCTTTTGCTGATGATTTAGCTTTTATTCTGGAAGACCCGTTAGAAACCGCTCCAAAGTTATTGGAAAAGGTAGAGACATATGGTGAGATGGCTGGCTTGAAAATAAATAAAGATAAAACAAAGATTTTGACAAAAAATATGTTGTTGAGACAAAGAGAAGAACTGACAGATCTTTTGAAAATTCAAATTACAAACAAGGTTAAGTATCTGGGGATATATTTGACAGCAAGATGTAGCACATTAAAAGAGAATAATTATATTAAACTTAAACAACAGATAATTACAGATTTGAAGAAATGGGAAAATTTACAATTGTCATTAATAGGGAGAATTTCAACAATTAAGATGAATATTTTACCTAGAATTTTATTTCTCTTTCAAACAATACCAATTAGACTTGGAAAAGACTATTTTGAAGATTTAAATAAAACTATGTTGAAGTTTATATGGCAAGGTAAAAAAGCGAGAATAAAGTTAAAACTTTTGCAAGATGCTAGAAATAGAGGAGGTTTTGGCCTGCCTAATTGGGAATTGTATTATCAAGCTGCAAGTTTGATGTGGGTCAAAGAATGGATAACATTAAGAAAACATAGATTGTTGACATTAGAAGGACATGATTTACTGTTGGGCTGGCATGCTTTTTTATGGTACAAGGGAACTAAAACACAGGGGTATTTCAGAAGACATTATATACGGGAGTCTTTGTGGTTAAATTGGGAGAAGATAAAAAAACAATGTTATTTGAAAATTCCAATTTGGTTATCGACTATTGAAGCATTTTCCTATCCTATGATCTATAAAAAGGAACAAACAGTTAGATATGGGGAACTGTTGGATGAAAAGGGTGGACTTAAAACGATCCAAAATTTAGAGGAACAAGGTATAAGGATGAATTGGTTTTCATATGCGCAAATACACTCAAGATATCTTGAAGATTTTAAAACGGAAGGATTCTATGATAAACAGACTGATTTAGATAAGATATTGATGGGTACTGATGAGAAAGTGATTAAAAAGTTATATGGTTATTTATTGGGAATTAAGCTAGAGGAAGAACAAGTTAAAGAAACTATGATTGCATGGGGGAAGAATTTTGGATATGGAATTGATTTAGAGCAATGGCAAAAATTGTGGTCTCAAAATTATAAAATGACAATGTCAATAGCATATAAAGAAAACTTGTATAAGATGTTTTACAGGTGGCACCTTCCCCCGACAAGAATAGCAAGAATGTTCAAGAATAAATCTGAAAAATGTTGGAAATGTCATCAGATACCTGGCTCATACTATCATATGTGGTGGACTTGTGAGAATGCTAGAAAATATTGGACTAAAATTCACATGTGGTTGGAAAAAATGACAAAGAAACACATAGACTTGAAGCCAGAGATCTTTTTATTGGGAATTTTACCTGATATATATAATAAAGACTTGAAATATTTGATTGTAAATGTATTAACGGCGGCTAGGATTGTATTTGCTAAAAACTGGAAGAATGAGAAAATACCATTGCAGGAAGAAATTATTAAGAAAATATTGGAATGTGCTGAGATGAGTAGATTGACATTTGAAATTAGAGAACAAGAAGACAAACAATTTTATGCAATTTGGAGTTTTTTTTATCAATGGTTAGATGATAAAATACAATAATAGAGCATTAATATTATATATATGAAGAGTTTTTAGGATTGATTTGTTATGATTATATGATAAATTATAGAATAAACTGTTTGAAGTATTGTTATCTCGCAAAGCATGAATGATTAAAGGTATAGTAAGAAAAAGATTTTTTTATTTTTATTTTTTTTTAATATTAGAATATGGATTGACAATATGAGTGGTTATGCAATATAATTGTAATTGACACTATAAAATGAATGCACAAAACTGATGAACCAACCGATACACCGGAAGTATATATGAGAGTAGATGTTTTTAATGTTTTGTATGTTTGTTTGTTTGTAGAAAATTAATAAAAACTTTAAAAAAAAAAAAAAAAAGAAATCTGGCCAGGCCATGGTTAAGCTGACAGACAGAGAGACCTATGTCATGGCCAGGTGCAGCTTCCTGGAGGGTGAGATCTGCCACTGAGGAGCACCAGGAGCCCCTCTCACTACCCTCTCTCTCCGGCAGCCTGCTGAGAGCCAGTCCTCTTCTGGCCGAGAGTCAGTCCCTGTCTCCAGGCAGGTTTCTGTGGAACGTGCCACGGCGGAGAACCCGCGGACAGGTGTTGTAACCGTGGTGGAACGCATGGAGGACTCCCTGGTGCGGTGGGAGAAAGGAGACGGCGCGTCCACCACAGCCGTAGCCGCATCCACCCCTCCCCAGCTCCACCCCCACAGAAAGGCAGAGAGCCAGACAGCAGGAGGGGCAGAGCCACACTGTCCTGCTGGAGATCAGGGACACCATCCGCACCAGCATAGATCTCCTCTCTCAGCTGGTCCACACTGACTCCTCATCCTCCAACGCAAGCCCTTCCTCACCTATGTCAACCAGACCCTCAGGAACATGGAGGAACCCCAGTACCAGGTGGTGAAGGACCTGATCACCAAGCTGCTTCACAACCCTCCAGACCCAGAGGAACCTGCTCCCACCCAGTCCAGGCCTGCTCCTCCACCCCAGGTGATGTCCCTCCCATTCCAAGGCTTCCCACAGCCCCTCACCTACCAGGGCTACGGCTACCAGGAGGTCCAGCAGCACAGGCAGCAGCCCTTCCCAGTCCAGGCACAGAGTCATCGGGCGACACCGTTGCCACCGGTTCCACTGATGCCACCCACGCCAATGATGCCACCGATGACAGCGATGCCACCCACGCCACCAAGGCCACCCACGCCAGTCCTCACCCAGCTGCAGACCAGACAGCCCCACTACACTACTCCTTCCTACACCCCACAGCCAAGCCTGGCCTCAGTACAACTGTCATCAGTACTGGGGCTGACACCCCATGGCATGGAGGAAGGACCTCTCAGCATCACGGGGCTGAGCCAGCTATCAGAGAGCTTTCTCAACACACCGTCATCTGTTGTCCTCTCGGGGCCAGGCACCCCAGTGGTGCTTCAGATCAACACTGCAGCAGCACCCACCTCCACAGCACCTGGACCCTTCACCCCTGAGACTGGGCACACCTCCGAGTGACCAAGAGGAGTGCCAGAGACTGGCTAGCTGGCTACCTGTGGACTTTATTTGGACACTTGACTTGGGTCATTTTTCTTTTACAGCTTGTTGTTCAATAAAGTCTATCTTTGATTCACACACTTGCTTTATTTCTTTTTTTTATAAAATCTTGGTGGAAAACTTTAGAAATGGTTTAAGCCTTTGCATGCTTGTGGGATGGGTTAAGATAGCAGTGGGGTGGGCAGGGATACCTGTGGAATGAGCAGGGATACCTTTGGGATGGGTAATAGCTGTGGGGATAGATAAACCTCCAGTGCAAGCATAGTGGGACTGTATTGTCCACCCTCTCAGGTGCCATACCTATGACCCTTTATTATCAATAACAATGTAATAATCATCCACACATGTCAACACAAATACAACTCTTTATTAAATGCCCTGATCATTGCAGGCCCACCCAACATACATGGCCCAATCTCATCAGTGTGATGAGACAGGCTGAAGGAAGCATCCATTAAGCATCTATCATCCTGTCTTGCCACTCCACCGCTCCAGCTGGGGAGTTGCACCAGTGTTTCAGCAGGTTGCGCTGCTTCTTCCCTTCACGTGAGGCTCTGTTGGGGCCTTGCACATCCTCAGTGTCTATCAGGTTTCGCCCTTGCCTCCATTCCCCAGGCTCCATGTCCCCATTGCCTTGTTGGAGGTCCACGAGCCTGTTCTGCAAGACTGGGTAGCGGGTGCACATGAGATTGTGCAGGATGCAGCAAGCTTCCACGATCCTCCTCACGGTCTCTGGGCGATGCTGCATGGTTGTGAGAAGTACCTGGAACCTGTTGGCCAGGATGCCAAAGGTGTTCTCCATCACCCGCCTTGCCCTGGACAGCCTGTAGTTGAAAATCCTCTCTTCATGGGTGAGGCATCTGGAGGTGTAGGGCTTCATGAGGTAGATTCTGAGGGAGGAGGCGTCATTCCCCATGACGAAGTAGGGCACATCTTGTGTGTCGTTGGGCAGGGGGTCTGGATCTGGGAAGCCCACGATGAGGTTGCATTCCAGCCCCTCCTTGAGGTCACTGGCGTTGTATACCTGGGCATCTGAACATGAGCCGTTGCCTGAAGCATCGATGTACATGAACTTGTAGTCAGCATCGACCATGGCGAAGAGGACGATGCTGAAGAAGCCCTTGTAGTTGAAATAAGTGGACCTCGACTTGGCTGGAGCTTTGCAGGCCACGTGCTTGCCATCTATGGCTCCAACAGTGTGTGGGAAGTTCCACTTCTGATACCACTGCTCTGCAACTTTCTTCCATCCTTCATCACTGGAGGAGCTCCTCCAGTGCCCCTCCACTGATGAAGGATGGAAG
>BLBF01000083.1:230658-278763 GCA_015471245.1 Laticauda colubrina | reverse complement strand
GGAGAAAAAGGAAATTATTCGAGATTATTATGGACAACTATATAATCAAGAGAATATTGATGAGAAAAAAATTAAACAGTATTTACAGAATGTTAACTTACCGAAGATACCTAAAGAGACTGAAGAAATGTTAGAAAGCAATATAACAATGATGGAACTAAATGAAGCATTTAAAAGACAAAATAATGGGAAAGCACCAGGTCCAGATGGGCTTCCGGCAGAATTCTATAAAAAATTTCAAGAATCATTGAACACTCCATTGTTAGAAATTATGAATGAAGTTATGTTAAAAAAGATGACACCCAAAACATGGTCAGAGGCTTATATTACACTTATTTTAAAGGAAGAGGCTGACCCGTTGCAAATTAAGAACTATAGACCTATTTCCTTATTGAATGCAGATTATAAAATCTTTGCTTCAATCTTAGCAGAAAGACTGAAAAAATATTTAAATAATTTTATCCATCCAGATCAAAATGGATTTCTACCAAAGAGACAAATTAGAGACAACATGAGAGTAATTTTGGATACCTTGGAATATTATGAGGCTCATCCTGAAAAACAAATGGCTTTGATATTCCTAGATGCTCAAAAAGCATTTGACAACGTGAACTGGAGATTTATGTTATTATTATTGGAACAGATGGGCTTTGCCAGAAAATTTATTCAAGCAATAGAAGCCATATATAATAAACAGACAGCAAAGGTAATGATGGAGGGAGAATTTACAGATCTTATTAATATAAGAAGAGGTACAAGACAAGGATGTCCCCTATCTCCTTTGTTATTCGTATTAACTTTGGAAGTGTTGAATAGAAATATTAGAGATGACAAAAATATAAAAGGAATGAAAATTAAAAAGGAAGAATTTAAACTACAAGCTTTTGCTGATGATTTAGCTTTTATTCTGGAAGACCCGTTAGAAACCGCTCCAAAGTTATTGGAAAAGGTAGAGACATATGGTGAGATGGCTGGCTTGAAAATAAATAAAGATAAAACAAAGATTTTGACAAAAAATATGTTGTTGAGACAAAGAGAAGAACTGACAGATCTTTTGAAAATTCAAATTACAAACAAGGTTAAGTATCTGGGGATATATTTGACAGCAAGATGTAGCACATTAAAAGAGAATAATTATATTAAACTTAAACAACAGATAATTACAGATTTGAAGAAATGGGAAAATTTACAATTGTCATTAATAGGGAGAATTTCAACAATTAAGATGAATATTTTACCTAGAATTTTATTTCTCTTTCAAACAATACCAATTAGACTTGGAAAAGACTATTTTGAAGATTTAAATAAAACTATGTTGAAGTTTATATGGCAAGGTAAAAAAGCGAGAATAAAGTTAAAACTTTTGCAAGATGCTAGAAATAGAGGAGGTTTTGGCCTGCCTAATTGGGAATTGTATTATCAAGCTGCAAGTTTGATGTGGGTCAAAGAATGGATAACATTAAGAAAACATAGATTGTTGACATTAGAAGGACATGATTTACTGTTGGGCTGGCATGCTTTTTTATGGTACAAGGGAATTAAAACACAGGGGTATTTCAGAAGACATTATATACGGGAGTCTTTGTGGTTAAATTGGGAGAAGATAAAAAAACAATGTTATTTGAAAATTCCAATTTGGTTATCGACTATTGAAGCATTTTCCTATCCTATGATCTATAAAAAGGAACAAACAGTTAGATATGGGGAACTGTTGGATGAAAAGGGTGGACTTAAAACGATCCAAAATTTAGAGGAACAAGGTATAAGGATGAATTGGTTTTCATATGCGCAAATACACTCAAGATATCTTGAAGATTTTAAAACGGAAGGATTCTATGATAAACAGACTGATTTAGATAAGATATTGATGGGTACTGATGAGAAAGTGATTAAAAAGTTATATGGTTATTTATTGGGAATTAAGCTAGAGGAAGAACAAGTTAAAGAAACTATGATTGCATGGGGGAAGAATTTTGGATATGGAATTGATTTAGAACAATGGCAAAAATTGTGGTCTCAAAATTATAAAATGACAATGTCAATAGCATATAAAGAAAACTTGTATAAGATGTTTTACAGGTGGCACCTTCCCCCGACAAGAATAGCAAGAATGTTCAAGAATAAATCTGAAAAATGTTGGAAATGTCATCAGATACCTGGCTCATACTATCATATGTGGTGGACTTGTGAGAATGCTAGAAAATATTGGACTAAAATTCACATGTGGTTGGAAAAAATGACAAAGAAACACATAGACTTGAAGCCAGAGATCTTTTTATTGGGAATTTTACCTGATATATATAATAAAGACTTGAAATATTTGATTGTAAATGTATTAACGGCGGCTAGGATTGTATTTGCTAAAAACTGGAAGAATGAGAAAATACCATTGCAGGAAGAAATTATTAAGAAAATATTGGAATGTGCTGAGATGAGTAGATTGACATTTGAAATTAGAGAACAAGAAGACAAACAATTTTATGCAATTTGGAGTTTTTTTTATCAATGGTTAGATGATAAAATACAATAATAGAGCATTAATATTATATATATGAAGAGTTTTTAGGATTGATTTGTTATGATTATATGATAAATTATAGAATAAACTGTTTGAAGTATTGTTATCTCGCAAAGCATGAATGATTAAAGGTATAGTCAGAAAAAGATTTTTTTATTTTTATTTTTTTTTAATATTAGAATATGGATTGACAATATGAGTGGTTATGCAATATAATTGTAATTGACACTATAAAATGAATGCACAAAACTGATGAACCAACCGATACACCGGAAGTATATATGAGAGTAGATGTTTTTAATGTTTTGTATGTTTGTTTGTTTGTAGAAAATTAATAAAAACTTTAAAAAAAAAAAAAAAAAAGAAATCTGGCCAGGCCATGGTTAAGCTGACAGACAGAGAGACCTATGTCATGGCCAGGTGCAGCTTCCTGGAGGGTGAGATCTGCCACTGAGGAGCACCAGGAGCCCCTCTCACTACCCTCTCTCTCCGGCAGCCTGCTGAGAGCCAGTCCTCTTCTGGCCGAGAGTCAGTCCCTGTCTCCAGGCAGGTTTCTGTGGAACGTGCCACGGCGGAGAACCCGCGGACAGGTGTTGTAACCGTGGTGGAACGCATGGAGGACTCCCTGGTGCGGTGGGAGAAAGGAGACGGCGCGTCCACCACAGCCGTAGCCGCATCCACCCCTCCCCAGCTCCACCCCCACAGAAAGGCAGAGAGCCAGACAGCAGGAGGGGCAGAGCCACACTGTCCTGCTGGAGATCAGGGACACCATCCGCACCAGCATAGATCTCCTCTCTCAGCTGGTCCACACTGACTCCTCATCCTCCAACGCAAGCCCTTCCTCACCTATGTCAACCAGACCCTCAGGAACATGGAGGAACCCCAGTACCAGGTGGTGAAGGACCTGATCACCAAGCTGCTTCACAACCCTCCAGACCCAGAGGAACCTGCTCCCACCCAGTCCAGGCCTGCTCCTCCACCCCAGGTGATGTCCCTCCCATTCCAAGGCTTCCCACAGGCCCTCACCTACCAGGGCTACGGCTACCAGGAGGTTCAGCAGCACAGGCAGCAGCCCTTCCCAGTCCAGGCACAGAGTCATCGGGCGACACCGTTGCCACCGGTTCCACTGATGCCACCCACGCCAATGATGCCACCGATGACAGCGATGCCACCCACGCCACCAAGGCCACCCACGCCAGTCCTCACCCAGCTGCAGACCAGACAGCCCCACTACACTACTCCTTCCTACACCCCACAGCCAAGCCTGGCCTCAGTACAACTGTCATCAGTACTGGGGCTGACACCCCATGGCATGGAGGAAGGACCTCTCAGCATCACGGGGCTGAGCCAGCTATCAGAGAGCTTTCTCAACACACCGTCACCTGTTGTCCTCTCGGGGCCAGGCACCCCAGTGGTGCTTCAGATCAACACTGCAGCAGCACCCACCTCCACAGCACCTGGACCCTTCACCCCTGAGACTGGGCACACCTCCGAGTGACCAAGAGGAGTGCCAGAGACTGGCTAGCTGGCTACCTGTGGACTTTATTTGGACACTTGACTTGGGTCATTTTTCTTTTACAGCTTGTTGTTCAATAAAGTCTATCTTTGATTCACACACTTGCTTTATTTCTTTTTTTTATAAAATCTTGGTGGAAAACTTTAGAAATGGTTTAAGCCTTTGCATGCTTGTGGGATGGGTTAAGATAGCAGTGGGGTGGGCAGGGATACCTGTGGAATGAGCAGGGATACCTTTGGGATGGGTAATAGCTGTGGGGATAGATAAACCTCCAGTGCAAGCATAGTGGGACTGTATTGTCCACCCTCTCAGGTGCCATACCTATGACCCTTTATTATCAATAACAATGTAATAATCATCCACACATGTCAACACAAATACAACTCTTTATTAAATGCCCTGATCATTGCAGGCCCACCCAACATACATGGCCCAATCTCATCAGTGTGATGAGACAGGCTGAAGGAAGCATCCATTAAGCATCTATCATCCTGTCTTGCCACTCCACCGCTCCAGCTGGGGAGTTGCACCAGTGTTTCAGCAGGTTGCGCTGCTTCTTCCCTTCACGTGAGGCTCTGTTGGGGCCTTGCACATCCTCAGTGTCTATCAGGTTTCGCCCTTGCCTCCATTCCCCAGGCTCCATGTCCCCATTGCCTTGTTGGAGGTCCACGAGCCTGTTCTGCAAGACTGGGTAGCGGGTGCACATGAGATTGTGCAGGATGCAGCAAGCTTCCACGATCCTCCTCACGGTCTCTGGGCGATGCTGCATGGTTGTGAGAAGTACCTGGAACCTGTTGGCCAGGATGCCAAAGGTGTTCTCCATCACCCGCCTTGCCCTGGACAGCCTGTAGTTGAAAATCCTCTCTTCATGGGTGAGGCATCTGGAGGTGTAGGGCTTCATGAGGTAGATTCTGAGGGAGGAGGCGTCATTCCCCATGACGAAGTAGGGCACATCTTGTGTGTCGTTGGGCAGGGGGTCTGGATCTGGGAAGCCCACGATGAGGTTGCATTCCAGCCCCTCCTTGAGGTCACTGGCGTTGTATACCTGGGCATCTGAACATGAGCCGTTGCCTGAAGCATCGATGTACATGAACTTGTAGTCAGCATCGACCATGGCGAAGAGCACGATGCTGAAGAAGCCCTTGTAGTTGAAATAAGTGGACCTCGACTTGGCTGGAGCTTTGCAGGCCACGTGCTTGCCATCTATGGCTCCAACAGTGTGTGGGAAGTTCCACTTCTGATACCACTGCTCTGCAACTTTCTTCCATCCTTCATCAGTGGAGGGGCACTGGAGGAGCTCCTCCAGGTATTCTTCGATGATGGCCTGCACCACTTCTCTGACCACAATGCTGATGGTGTTGTGTGGCACCCTCCAGCCGTACTGCATACTCCTGTAGGTGGTCCCTGAGGCCAGGTGGTGCAGAGTGAGTGCCACCTTGAGCCCAGGTTCCAGGCTGGGCCGGAAGTTGGTGTTTGCCTTGGTCAACCTGGGTGTCAGGCGCTGCACAACTTCGTCAAACATGGCTGGAGGCATCCTCATGAAGTTCTAGAATGCACGAGTGTCTTTGTTCCTGAGCTCCACCATCAGCTTGTTGTACAGTCCGTACTCTGCCCTTCTCCCGATCCATCTTTGGACCCAGACGCTTCTTGGATGCCTCCTTTTCTTCCCGTAGTAGAGTTCACAGAGGCTTCGCACTGTTGCAGAAGGATGGTGGCTGCCAAAAGGACTGTGTTACGATCCACGGTGGACATGACTGGATGCTGTGGAAGAGCAAGAGGAAGATGAAGGCTGCAGATGTCTGCACAGGTGGGCTGCTGGTCTGAAAGTGAGATGCAGGTGAGTTGCTCCCCCTTTTTATAGGCAGTATAGGCATCCTCTAGGCATCCTCTAGACATCCTTAATATCCGAGATAGGTCCCCTCTGCGAACGTTTTTTCCATTTTAAATGCTTTGTTTCCATGCTGCATCCGCTAGGCATCCGTTCTGCATCCGTTCTGCGTCCGTTCCGCTTCCTCCCTGCGTCCGAGCGGATGCGAGTTGCGCGGATGCGGAACGGATGCCTAGCGGATATAGCGGATGCATAACGGATGCA
Organism: Laticauda colubrina; assembly: GCA_015471245.1. Classification (NCBI taxonomy): domain Eukaryota; kingdom Metazoa; phylum Chordata; class Lepidosauria; order Squamata; family Elapidae; genus Laticauda; species Laticauda colubrina. The sequence goes on along the minus strand of BLBF01000083.1, from coordinate 272,637 downwards.
TAACGGATGCCTAGCGGATGCCTAGCAGATGCAGAACGGACAAATTGGATACATTTTCTGCGCAAAAGTTTTGAGCAGCTCAAAACCTTCGGGGCGGATGAAACGTCCATAAACGGATTGTGGACGGATAGAGAGGAAGCAAAACGGAGGCAGTGAGTACAGAACGGATACATCGCGTTAACCAACGGATGGCAAGCTTTTTTGTCCATTTTACATCCTCTTTGCATTGTTGGTGCAGTGTGACAGGGGCTTAACACAGAAGGTAAATTAGGTGCTCTTCGAGATTTGCTGATTCTTGCAGATGTTTCAGAGGACAACAGGGCAGTAGTGCTAGTAAGGAATGGAGTTTGCCCAGAAGAAAAAAGAGGAATCATCTGAAACATACTGTATAACGACTACAACAGCCATTGTGTTAGACAAACAGGCAGAAGACTCGCAGAACGCAACCATGAACAGCCACTTGTAGGCCAAAGATGTGAAATTAAAGACACTCTTTTAATTTCACAACATACAGATATTAACCAAACTTAACAGGCTAACTGTTACCATCCCAGACCAAGTCAAGTCCAAAAATGCTAGAGAATTCCTGGAAGCCTGGCACTTTGACAAATTAGCCATGAATAGACACATAAATAACTTTTACATACAGTGAAAAAGAAACAATTGACAAGCCAAAAAGGGAACAAAAAGACCAAAATACCTCTCCACCAGCATTCAACACCCAGGTAAGCATAGATTAATGCCAAGATTAACATTAGATCAACAATCAAGAACTAAAAAATACCCCAATCAAGGAACTGCCAACCAACAGTAAACATCTCAACCAAAGAACCTCCAAAACCACTCCCACCAACTCCAAAACCAACAAGGCAAGCCACTAGAATATAACTTGAGAGCAAACCCCATTCCTTGCTAGCACTGATGATGCTGCCTAGTTTGGATAATGAAACATCTGCAAGAAAACAACCAAGCTCAGAGAACACCAAGGACCCCTCATTTCAACCCTGAGCTACCCAAAAGGCAAACAATTACCTCCCAATCATAAAGCCACATCAACAGCAGAGCTGGCCTAGCCTTCAGGCCTCAGGGCCTGAGGAAACAGCTAAAGATTTCAAGAGCCTTGTAAAAGGTTAACAGGGTCAGGGCCATCTGGATCTGCAAAGGGATGCAGTTTAAAAGGCTGCAATATTCACAGAGTTTTCTGGCATGTTGGAACTAATACCTATCAGTCCAGAACTCATATCATGTATCTGATATTAACACAATTGAAAAAGTCCAGAAATATTTCACAAGAAGAGTTCTCTGCTCCTCTACTCATTGCAGAATACCTTATGTCACCAGACTTGAATCTCTAGACCTAGAAAACCTCGAACTACGCTGACTCCAGTCCGATCTAAATGTAGCATATAAAATCATACACTGCAATGTCCTACCAGCAAATGAATACTTCAGCTTCAATCATAACAATACAAGAGCACACAATAGATACACACTCAAGGTTAACAGAACCAAACTTGACTGCAGAAAATACAACTTCAGCAACAGAGTGGTCAATGTTTGGAATACTTTACCTGACTTTGTGGTTTCTTCCCCAAACCCCAAAAACTTTAACCTTAGACTGTCTATTATTGACCTCGTCCCCTTTATAAGAGGCCTGTATGGGCATGCATAAGCGCACCAATGTGCCTACCATCCCTGTCCTATTGCTTCTTTTTATATTTCTTATATGTATCCATTTCATGTATTCATAGCTATGTTTATACTTATACCTATTATCTTGTAAGTGATTGACAAATCAAATAAACACTAAATACTATTGAAAATCATGAAAATTAATGGTTTTATTTTTAAATAAGCTGCACTATTAACCACTATGTTGAGGCGTCGCTCTCCCGGAGGGCTCCCCACGAACTGCCGAATGGGTTTGAGGAAAGACATGACACACGTTTTCTCCTCGGGGTGAGCGAGCCCCGAACTAGCTCGAGACAAGCTCTTTTATTGAGGTTTGGGTGGGTTACAAAATATCAGAAGGCAAGCATGTGATCCTGATTGACCATACTCAAACTAACACATTGGGTTGAATACACATATATGGCAACTATGTTTTGCAAACACAGTTGAGTGGGATGGATATCCATATTTGGGTGTCAATAGATGTCTTCTATGTGTAAAAAGCAGTTTCTATATCATGTCCAGTATTTTTCGGACAGGCCCTGTGGTTAGCGTTTCTGAGCAGTTTGCAACAGCAGGTGTGGTCATATTTCTCCAGAGCTTTTCTGTTGCAGAATGTTATATGCAGCAGGGTAGTTCGTGGTTTGGAACAGGATGTGGACAAACAATATAGCTATAGCTTATTCAAAAGATTATATGGCTAATGCAAGGCAAAACTACCTGATCATTGCAGTAATGTTTCTCCACACTATTAAGACTGAGGAGAACAGCTACAGTAGAAGCTCTTATTTTCCTGACTCTTCCATCTCTAGAGACAGCCTTATTCTAATTTTACAGACCAACAGCCTTGTTTATCAGAGAAGCAGGAAGAGATTTCAATAAGAAGATATCCTGTCCGGTGTTCATCTCTGTTTTGGATGTTTGAAAAGGAAATTTTGCTTTTAAAGTCTGTTTAATTTTTCCCTTTTTCCTCAGTTTAAATTACAACTATCACTCTCTGCTTCAAAGTATCAATAAAATAAATTATTAGCAATTATAAATATAAATACATTACAAATAAATTAACTATATAATCATTCACAGGCCTGTGGAAAGAGGAACAATTTGTATCTTCTGTTCTAAGTCTTCTTGAAACCCATTATTAACTCCTCTTTTTTCATTCCTTGATCATCTTTAATCAGGAGATTAAATTTGCTTTATACAAGGAATAGGAAGATAGCAGATTTTAATTAAATTGAAGATTTAATTATTGATGAAAATCTTGCTACTTCTGCACACATTTTACAGAATGGATGGACACAAGTGCCAATTTGGATTCAAATGAGTCAAATTCAATTCTTTCAGAAAAACAGTCATTAACAATATTTAAAGAATGGAATGCATCATTTAATAGCAAGTGAATCAGTATTATTTTTATACTAAACCTGAGAACGATCTCTTGAAAGTCCTAAAAGGGAGGCAGGGTTGAATTCCTAAATTGTTTTATCTCACTAGAATTCTTTATGGTACAGAATTCCATTTAAATCTATTTCAGCAAGTAATCATCAAGCGGCCATGGAGGCAGAAAAATAAGCTTTCTAGACTGATAGTTGTTGATAACAATGCCCAAATAGTCAGCATTTTTTGTCAGAAGTTTTGAGAAAATAACCCCTCCCCAAATAAATAAATAAATAAGTAAGTAAGTAAGTAAGTAAGTAAGTAAGTAAGTAAGTAAGTAAGTAAGTAAGCAAGCAAGCAAGTAAGTAAGTTCTGTGGTTACTTTTCTATATCTCTGAGGTATATGGACATTAATTCAGTTATTAGTATGAACTGCTATATTATTGAAAATCATAGGGACAACAAAATAAAGATGGACTTTGTTATTTGCAGAGGCCTGTACCAGTGTAAAAACGAGATAATAAAACCACATGACTCAGTACTTCTATAGAAACTGCTTACAAACTGTTTTCAGCTTATTCCAATAAATGCCTTTACTTCAAAGAAAAAAGGACTACTCCAACTACCAACTGTAGTAGAGCTATAGTGTACAAAAAGCACTATTATCTAGCAGCACAACTAAATACCTTCACTGAGGTAGTGAAAAAGCCACCAATCAGGTGAACTACTCTGAAACCATGTGGAACCTCACAAACAGACTTACTAAGTAAGATCCATTTTGACCAAGCAAAGAAAAATAAGAATAAATACAGGGCACAGATGATATAATTCTTTAAAAATATATTAACTGTATAAACAAATCACTGGGCACCTATATAAAGAAATGGAAAACAAGTTAAAAACCACTGTTCAAATGTTCTTACTCCTAAAAAGTTTTTCCTAACATTCATCTGGAACCTGTCTTCCTGTCATATAAAACTATTATTTGCTCTCAGATGATAGAATAGAGTTGGCTTTGTTTCCTGTTGTTCTACTTCAAATATCCATAATATGTCAGTTTTCTCTTTTTAAATGTTCCCATTCTCTACATTTCTATTTAGAATTCATTGCTTGATTATTGTCACTGATATTCTCTGTAGTGGATCTGGTTTGATCAACAAGAGAGTCATGTGCAATTGTGGGGTTCAAATATTTTTACCATCGGTTTGGTGGGTGTGGCTTGGTGGCACGCTTTGTGCATGTGCACACACTTTGTGTCCATGTGCGTGCCAAATGCATATTTTGCACAGGCACAGAGGTGTTCTAATTCACCCTGCAAGCCTGCATGATCCTGGTCGCTTCAGTAACTGCCCCGCAGCACTCTTCTATGCCGCACAAAGCAGCTGCACTTCAAATTCAGTGGATAAAGGTGAGTATGGGAGTCCGGGCAGACGGGTGGGCCCAACAGCAGAGTGATGGAGAGAACCAGTTCAATCTTTGCTGCTAATCACTACTACCGGCTCTGCAGAACCGGGCCGAACCGGTAGAATACCACCACTGGTCATGTGTCATACTCTACTTCTTGGAATCAAATTCTTTCAGACTGGCCATTTCTTTTTAATGTAACTCTTTTCTCTTACATACGATTGTCCTATTTGCATATGTAGCAACAGTACTGGGTATATCTACCGTAAGTTGCATTCCAAGCAGCAAAGTCACTACTTGTAGATCTCTCAGATATTCCATTTGTACTTGATGTGGTTGATACACTTTAACAACAGTTCCAAGTTTTCATATATTTCTTTCACTGCTACTATGTAAAAATAGAAAACTTCTATAAAATGGTATGTGATGGGTTAAATTATAGGTTAAATTACATAGGTTATATTTGTGATTAGGGTTAGAGCTGATCTAACATCCAATGAGAGGCATTCCATAGAACTGCCAACTCTATGTCTCTCAAAACTGGTGAATCATCAGCTGCTTAATCTTGGTAAGATCAAATAGCTCAGACTAATTCTAACAGGCAAAATTACAGCCAGCATCAGGAGGGACATTTGTGTGGGATCTGTTACTTTTCCTATCAAAATAAATTAAGTGGCTTTAATAATGTGAACTTTGACGAGCAGAGCAGCATCTGTTTTTGGTTTCAGGCAGCAAAATGTATTGGAGTGATAGAAACTTTAATCATCTTGGTTTATTATGATATAAGAGGGCTTTCTAAAGCACCTGATAAACTAATCCTATTGAGACAGATCAGAATACATATATTTCAGTTGTCTCAGGTAATTCCCTTTAAATAATTAGTAAAAACCTCTGTTGTTGTTTTTAATTCCACCAAGGGTTCTAAAGAAGTGGATTTAGCGCCTAGATAATTATTTACTTGCTAGAACTAGGACATCATAAGTAGAAACTTTTCTTTGACTAGTCAAAGCAGTAATTAGTCTTCCTGAAGAAGTTGGTTTTCACTTATCTTTTCTCTCCTCCATCCAATAATTATTTTAACTGATAATTCCATCAATTGCTAACAATTCTATTAATTGAGGAATGGGAAAGAATACTCAAAGAGGAGAAAAAGAAACAAAGATAAGGAAGAATGAAAAGGACCTGCCTGCTAATATTTAAGCAGTAGGCTCCAAAAATCTCACTCCAACCATCACATCATGAACATGTGATAAAACCTAATATTGCATTTTATTCAAGAAGATAAAAAGTAACTAATTTAGTTAAGGCAATTTTATTGCTTTCATTTGCAATCATTTCTGTATGATTGCTTATCTTCTCTGTATTTCCTTTTGATATTTAGATAGTTGGCCTTATTACGTTTTGTTTTGTTTTTAAGAATTTCTCATTAAAATCACCATCAGAATCCATTCATGTATATTCCCTGCATTTTAGGATTGGCATAACACTTGTTAAGTTTGGTATCTTGGTACTTTACACACTAAGATCTAAATCTAAATTTAGATCTAGATCTAAATCTTTCTATATTCCTACAGTTGGGCTTACCTCATGCTAAATACATTTCTAAAGTTGAGCTCAATGGAGAGGTCCCATATAAGAAGATTAAGAACTCCCCAGTTCAAGTTATTTTAAGGCTGGTATCAATCCCACAAGCAAAACCAGGAAATAAACTCAAAGGGAAGTCTGTTTTGCCTTCCTTTTTTTAATTATTATATTCTCTTGGGGAGGTCTGCTTACTCCACACTGAACAAATCCATCACACATTAACACTTCAATCTTGGTTCCATCTCCAAAAAGCATGTGAAAAGATATTATGGGGCAGTTTCTGAATAAGTATGAATATTAATCTTATTAGCAAAACAGTATTTCATTGGATGGGGGATATAATTCAAAGGCAGAGCGCATGTTTTACTTGGAAAAGCATATTCAAGGAACTGTATGTCTGGTAGGTCTGAAAAACAAGTTCCTCTGAAAGTCAGAGCTAGTGTAGGCCACACAGAAGTAAATGGACCATTTCTGACTTTATAACAGACAACATCCTCAGTTCCTAGAAGATTCATACATTATATTGCTTGTCTACCTAAGTCATCTTGTACATTTTAACCTATTATTGAAAAGCTATTGAAATGTTTGTTTTAATAAAGTATAATTCATAGAGCACACCATATTTTAGTCATTTTCAGAACTACAAGGGTCAGTGAATACTTCCCTTTTATTTTAGCGAGTATGATATCAGGGGCAACAGCAATGCTATGTGCTATTTAGGACTGGGAATGATCTCCACTTCTTGTTGAAAGCCAGTGTAAAGAATCTCATAAGAATCTGGGAAACAAATATTTAAATTAATAATTGCTAAAGGTATAAGGAATAATTTTGTGTATAACAATATTCTTCTGGTTGAAATACAAGTTCATAATAATTAGAGATAAAGTTCCTTTCAAGTTGGACTCAGGCCTCAATAATTCATGGACAGGTTTGTATGGTCTTCTGGTCGTGTTTTCTTTTTTCTTTTTAATCTAGTTTAAAACCCTGGGATTTCCTGATGAGCTCTCATTCGAGAACCACCCAAGTCTGACTTTGCTTGACTTTCCCAAATCAGTCAAGGTTAACAAAATGCTACAACCACCTAGTCGGAAGGCATTCCCTTTTTGGGGATTTTGAATTGTATGTTGTTTTAGCAAATTAGCAACACCTGGTTAAGCTTTTCTGGGCTCTGAAGCATCAGTTATTAGGCTAGATAAATCATAATGACCAAATGAATGAAGATGCTTATACAACACTTGGAAGATAATCAAAAATCCTATTTGACTTATAACAGGATGTAAACTAGAGCAACAGCTTCATATTATTAAGGAATATATTGGAAAACATTCAGTCTAACTACTGCAATTAATCAAGATATGTCCCTTCATCATGAGTTATATCTAAACACATTGAAGAGATAGCAGCAATTCAGAGACACAAATCTGACATTTTGGAATCTTTATCATCTAAAGTAATAGATTGCTTAATCACAATTTATTAAATTAGCCAAAATAATACACTATAATTTACAGAACACACTAGCTATGTTAATACAACTGTTAAGCAAAAATCGAGCTAAATCAGATAGAGCACAATTGTAACATGTGAACATACTGTGTGTTACAATAAGGCTTTTCTAATAGAATCCCTAAATATTTCCTACAGAGGATGGAATTTTCAGAAAGACATTGGCACAGGGAAAATTAGCTAGGAGAAATGGAATCAGAATAATTCAGGACTGCATAATGGCTGATGGGAATGAGAACATATTTCCTCTGTTGCTGCACCATGTTTATGCAGTGGTTGTGATCTTGTTATTTTTTAAAGTATTTTATTTTGGGGTCTTTCAGACATCAGAAGCGCCATACTGTGACCCATTCACCACTATGGGAGCTGTTGTTACATAAATTCTTTTTTAAAATACATACATGAACAGTCTATTTCAGAAGCACAAAAGACACCTCAGGCTCCCAAACGTACTGAATTCTGTCCTTTGGTAAGCTTTTTGATCGACTGTGAATCTAGGCTTATTGTCCAGAAAGTTCAGCAGCATTATTATTTTATTTTAAAAAATAACTGATCATCTGACATCCAATGCAGGAATGCAATGTCTTATCTTAAGGCTAGGTCCCACTGGCCGACGGATGCAAAACGTATACAAAAAGGACACAGCGGATGAGCAAAATTTCAGGGATGCTCCATCCGTTTTCATCCGCTCCAAAAAGTGGCAAAAATTTGCATAAACAGAACGGAAAAGAAAGGAAAAGAACGGACATGGGTAGTATGTAGTGGGGATGTTAAACGGATGTTAATAGGAAGCCTAGAGGATACATATAGGATGCAAACCGTTTACTGTGCATCCTTTCTATTTCCATGCTACTAGCGCTGTGTAGACGTTTCGTGTACCTTTTGTTTTCTGCCTCTTTCCATTTTCAGCTGCAGCGGATGTGAGTTGCGAGGATGCCCAGAGGATGCAGAGAGGATACAGCAGACGTTTAACGGATGATAACGGACATAGAACGTTTGTTTCCCATATATGTCGCGGATATACATCGTACGCTGTGGAAAGTTCATCCATTCACAAAGTTTTGTGCAGCTCAAAACTTCTTGCGCGGATGAAATCTCAGTGGACGGATGCTCGAGGGATAGAGTGTATGAAACCTGTATGCAATGATTACACAACGGATGCATAGCGTTTTCCAATGTTTTTTAATGTTTTACATCCTCTTTGCATCCGTTGGTGCAGTGGGACATGGGCTTTAGGGATGCTAAGAAAATGCATGAGGGAAATGATTTGCTATAGAAACAGCAGCAAATTCAGAAGGCTGTACTCTGTAGCTCTCCCCCTCCCGACACTAATTTTGGCTTATAATTGCAGGAAACCACATGAAAAGAAGCCCTTTAAAAGCAAGTAGTGGGGGGGGGGGTAACCCATCTGGAAGAAGGAACGTGTGGCTGAATACTTGCAGGCTACAGCAACCCAAATGTGAACAGCCTGAGGCCAGAGCTCTTGTATTTCTAGCAGCTGAGCACCACCTGCTCAGTTCAGGAGACAGACATGGGAAGTCAAGCAGAAAGATTGTACTGAAGTATGCAGGAATTCACAGCCAGGCCTGTTGCCCATCCTCCACTCCCCCTCTCCCCATTGGCAACATGAACTGCCAAGCATGAAGATCACTTGCAACCGCTAAGCTGAGCAAGGAGGGCTCAGCACAGGCCCACCCATTTTGGGAGGGAGGATGTAGGCAGGTACAAGAACTCCTGATTCCTGAAACCATGAAATCAAAGCAGCACTATTATTTTATTTAATATTTTAATTGCAATTTTTAAAAGACATACAGAATAAAAGGATACATGCAAATAGCAATATCCAACAAATCAATTATGAAATTGCAACAGCAAAGCAAACAAAAAAAAATAGTAATGTAATGTTTTGTTGCAAAGCAGTATAAACAAATTAAGCATATTTGGATATCCCAGTATGAACCAGATACTTTAGGTGCCTCAAAGAAGTCAGAGGTACTGAAAATAAACTGACCTTGAAATTATGTCAAACCTGGAAAAAATGTCTGTAAAATTGAAGTTACTGATATTTATAACTAGCTCGATACCCGTGCTTTGCTACAAAACTATGTGATCAGGTTTAGTTTTGGGGGAGGAAAATAAAGGGGGGGGGGGAATTGTGCCTCTGCCTACCAGCATCCATCGGTATTCATCAGTGTCCTGTCAGTGTATGAGAGAGTTGAGGACTGTTTGGAAACTTAAATAGTATTTGCTGTGTGAGCAAGAAAGAGACAGCAAGGAGCCTGGGCATGACTTAGCTCAACTGTTCTGTACTAAAGCTGGTTGCTGTGGCAGGCCATAGGTTCGCCATCATGGATATAGGACATGGGTAGATATCAATTAACATCTGAATTAACAACTGAATGAAATTACATTTTGGCAAAGTGATTTACACTACAATGTTTGATTCTAGATGCTTTTAAAAGTAAATTATGTTATCCGAACTTAAAATCAGCACCAAAAATCTCCAACCAATTGAAAGTCGATTTTTTTCCCATCATCATTTTCTTGCAGGATGCATTTTCTTATTCAAAATGTATCACTACAAATAACACTGATCTTTGCTAAACCTTTAAACTGTGGGAATGGCACATTAAGAGGCATCAGAAAATTGTAGACATTTTATTTTTTTCCTTCAGAATGCAAGGTATATGCATCTCTATTTATACCTGCATGATAGCAAAATCACAGGCAGAAACCATCAATATTTCTTTGTGCTTCTCTGATCAAAGGGAGCATGAAATTAATAGTCTTGGAAGAAGTAATTCGCGGAAATATACAGAAACCAATAGTGCTTATACAACTGAATAAACAATAGTATCTGAGTATTATTTTTTAAAATGTTATAGGATTTCAAAGGAGACAAAAGATACATACTTGGGTTATTTTCAGCATCTTTCAAGAGGTCAGAATGCTGCTCTAGTATTTCAGGCACTCTGTTACAGGACACACACACACACTTGCCCCGCAACCATAAGTTTGTCTTAAATCTCTCTCAGTTCATTCCTTGAAAACACAACTATTCATCCTACAATTTCAGTATCTGGGAAGGTAAAACCAACAATAGGAAACAGGAAAGGGTATGTTCACAGATGGATGGATAAGACAAGGCAGAGAAGCATGGTTCTGATCTTACATTAATGAAATGTCTTTATCCACCATCAGAACAATGCCGTACTATATTCTTGGGCTGAACAGGCAACTTAATAAGCTAATGCTTAGAATTAATTAAGCTAATATTTTTTGCACTGCATTGTTTCAATCTTATAAAACTATTAGAAAATCTGATTGGATCAAATGATTAAATAAAGCCCATATACAAAGCACAAATACAATAGCATCCTCATGCTCATAATCTCAGCATCCGATTTAAAGAAGCCTGCAAATGGAAGAACTACTGTATTTTTCGGACTATAAGATGCACTTCACCCCACTAAAAGTGGGTGGAAATGTCTGTGCATCTTATAGAGTGAATATGGGCCCCTTTTTGGCCTCCTAATCTCCCTGCATGCCCTGTTTTCACCCTCCCCAGCATCCAGAAGCACTCTGCAGGCCAAAAACCGGCTCGTGCAGAAAACTATTTTTTTTTTCCTCCTCTAAATCTAGGTGCATTTTATAGTCTGAAAAATAAGTTATATAGAAAACACAACGACTGCAGTACCTTAGTGGTGCCTTATCTCCCATGAATTTGTATTTTCTCCCATTAAGCAAAGCCATGCTAGGGATCATTGCTATGTATTGTGGCCGTGAATTTAACAGATTGACTTTTTGTACATAAGAAGTTATTTTCATTTGTTCTAATCCATTCACCATTTATGTTGAATGTCTGACCCCATATTCTAGTATTTTCTGTTTTCTAAAATTAAATACAATGTTTTAGAGGATACATTTTTAGCATCTCCTCCAATATTTCTCATCTCTCGCAATAACAATTTAAAAAATTCTTGGTGTCATAGAGCCAACTGAAAGATTTGCCAAAGTCAACTCCTTTGTGCCAGTTGCATTCCTAAAATTAAACGAATGTAAGCTTCGCTGCTGGGTCACCCTATTACTTCTCAGAATTGAATTCTGCACAGCTTTCATTTTCTATGCAGAAGTTTCGGTCCAAATCAGCCACGCATGACAATTTGCACTGCAGAAACAGTCAGCTGCATCTCTCAAGCAAAGACATAAAGGGGCCAGCTTCGCATAGAATCAGATATCCAACTGCTCTGTAATGACAGTCACAGCCAATTTCTGATTACTCCTTAGTGTATAAGCATTAAAATAATTGGCATTTCTTTCCAGATGGACACAATATGCTTCACCTGCTAAGAATTTTTTGAAAATTTAGTTGATACTATCAGGAGCTAAAAGGACAAGTGTATTTGTGTAAATATAAATCTAATACAGCACATAAGTACAATTTACAGTTGTTGAGGCTATAGTGTTGCAGAAATATATCCTAAGCATTAAAAATAGAGAAATGTGTCTTCAAACTTAATTATCAACACAAGTACTTTTAATTAATTAAAATTTATTGCATATCTAAAACATTAAGTAATAGCTTCTGGCCTTATAGCTGTAATAAACAATTTGTTATGTAATTAATTTTTATGCTTGATATTGCTCTCATCCCCAAATGAGATAAAAACTTACAAGCCAGATTTTTGCACATGACCAGTAGCCATTTCACATAAGCAAATTATTTCCAGTTCATCTAACACAACTGTCCTCTCCAAACAGTCTTATAATGACTTGCAACTGTTTTGTCAGTTTTTGGAGAAGCTGTAAAAAAAGTGATTAACCTCCTTCCCTGTACTTATGGAACAGATCACAAGAACAAACAGCACTTGCATTCCCATCATCCCGTTTCAGATAACGAAATCCTAACATTTTAGGTTAATTCTATAGCTGATGAGGGAAAGAAAAAAAATACTACAAATACAAAATTATGTCTTGTTGAGCCCATAAACAGCTGCTATCCACAAAACAAATTTAACGGCCTTTCAATTGCTTGACTCTACATCTGCTATAATCCTGGATCATTTCCTATGTTGCCAAAAGCTAGATGGGTATTTCACATCTAAATATTCTGGACAGCATCATATTGGAGGAAGCTGTGCTATAGCTTTGATTTTCTTTTTAATACACAAAGTACAAAAGCTCTTCTTTGAGTTAGTTCCAAATCGAAACAGCCGGTATTTAACTTGGAACGTTCTGTCTTCCTTGACTGTATCAGCACAAAACTAATATATCACCTCTTTTGCAAGATGTCTCTTCCCTTTATCTCAGTATAAAGTGTTCCCTCTTTTTTAGGTTCAACTTTGTCCAAACAGCGCTTCCAGGAGGAACCATACTGTCCAACAACAGAACCATTCATTCATCATATTTTTAGGTGACATAGACCTTTCAATAATGAGCAGGGCACTCCACCTCTGTTCAGGATTCCTACTGAATAAAAATACAACAAAGTGCTGCAGTACAATACTGCCTAGTACAGCATTATCTATTTAAACACTCCCATCAACAGAAATCCTTCTCCAAGGGTAGAATCCAGGCCATCATTCTAATATACTGTGCACAAAAATTATTCTTTGAATATTTCTAGAATAGGCAGCCACAAGCAACTATTAATTACCATATTTGCTCCTAGTTATGTCTTTAATGTTTAAAATGCAGATCGACTAGCAAACTCTTGGAATCAACTCCACGCTGGTTAGTAATGACCTTCCAGGCTTCTGCCTTTCCCAGCCATTTCTACAGAAGCCCCCAAATTGGAATTTTTGGCATGCAAAACAACTGCTTCCCTACACGCAACGAACCAACAACGTATGCTAGGGAGTAGTTGACAAGCCTAATATGTCGATTTCCAACTGTAAATCTTAAATGTTCAACAATATTTCCCCTTTACCCAAAAGGAAGATAATCCTGAAATTAAACAACTCCCTCTACCCCCAGAAGAATCATTCAGCAGAAATATAAAATTATACATTTCTACGGAAATGTTGTCAAATGCCAGATTTCCCTTGTTGAGAACTTGGATGTTGTTGCCAGATGCAGCTGAAATCAATCCTTAAGATTCCCCTCCTTCTGGCAAAGGGTCTGTCTGTATGTGGATACCTATGTGGGAATGGGCATCCTTGCACACCTATCTCCCAAAAGGGGAACTCCAGGGTAAAATCGATACTGATTAAATTAATAAATAAATAACATATAGTGCCTGTAAAATAAGACAATCCATTCATTAAATTGATCTCCCACCTGTATAAACGGATCAGTCTTTTCTTCACAAACAGAAATACACACACATATATAGTACACACTTCTATGTAGGCCCCTTCCACTGTCCAGCAGAAATAGCAAAAAAGAAAAGAAAAGAAAAGAAAAGGGTGGGGAGGGATGGGGTAGGATAGGGAAACCAGGTCACAGATGGGAGGAAAGGAAAGAACAAATCTGTGTGGAAATAAAGTAGAGAAAGAGATAAGTAGTCAGAGGAGAGAAAAGTAAGAATCCCTGTTTAGGAATGACGAAAAGGGCAAACGGTATAGCAATGAGTCCCACACCACCCCCAGTTTGGGAAGGCTAATTTTCAAAGGCATTCTCAGCATATCTTCATCATTTGCACTTCCTCCAAATTAGTAGATTCATCTCAACTACCTAAATGACAGGTGTTTAATGGGGGGGGGAGGGAAATTATCTTCCTATCTGAAAGGGCTGCCTTATTTTGATTGCGAAAATCCAGTGGACTATTAAATCAGGTCCTCGGTGCGTGGACCGCCACCAGTCCTCGGGCATGACAGCAACCGGGTCAGGATGCAGGCACTACGTAAAACCACGCCCCCTCTGGTTGGTGGAAAGACCTTTCTCCACGGCACCAGTCCTTGGTGCCCAAAAGATTGGGGGCCACTGCCCTAGATGACAGCATACCAGCTGGTAAATACGGCATTCTTTGCATACCCCACAGTTCTGTACTTCATATATTCATGCTGATCGGAGCAGGAAGAGGTGGTTCAAGATACCGGAGAGTATCAGATTGGAGAAAGGCTGACGTGAAGTTTGGTGGTAGCTATGGTGGATTTAAAATTCCCTGCTGCTCTAAGCCAGATGCCTGTTACTTTTCCTTGAAATAAATTGAACTGTTCAGCCTGATCCAGTCATGTTATGCCTTTTGTTTGCTAAAAATCCATGGCAATGTAGCCAGTGAGCCCTGAACTGCACAGCTCTACCAGATGGGGAGGGGCAGCCTTTTTTCATTGCCAGGCAGATTTCACTGCAGATAAAGCTTTTCTAGTTGGCCTTAAATAATAAAGGGACTGGCCTCTTCTAAAGATTGCTGGAAATCAATAGCAAAACTTACCAGATCTCTTCCTTCTTCACATATCATTGCCACCAATTAGTCAGTTCACAGGAATCCTAGAATTTTCTTTGTTGTAATACTATTTATGTTTTATTTACATTGCCTGGAGGATTGTATTTTGCCTTTGGGGATAATAAATATATTTATTACATGTGATGGGATTATTTGTTTGCTTAAAGGAAAGATGGCGTAAAGCTTAGGAAGTAGGTAAGCATTGTAATGTATAACCGGAGTTTAACAATTGTTGGCTTTTAAGCCAATGGAGGGGGGGAATTAAAACCTTAAAGCAACTATTTGTGCTAAGGTGGATCACACACCTTCTCAGTAACCCCTAAAATGAAGAAGAATAAGACATCTTTAGAACTGCTTCAATGTTACATTGTAGTGACATAATGCAGTACTAGAATAAAAGGCTGCTAACATCACAGTGAAGAAGAGATGATAGAGAAATAGTTGTGAAGGATATATTATGTCCATGGACTTAAATCAAGGCTACAGTTTTTTCCATCTACCTATTAAATACATAGCTTTACACTTACAGACCTCCAAATCCAACTTCATGTTCCTGTTTTTTATTTAATTTTTACAATGCTGGGCTGGGCAGCACAAGGAAAATGAGTTACAAGCAACCTGTATCTGGCCCAAAGAAGCATTTTTTAAATAGGTCAAGAGCTCCTGTTTCCCTTCTGCAAAGAAAATTAGAGATAACTCTGTAATTGAGGATTTTATTGTGCTGTTCATCATTTTAATTAGGACTATTGTAAAATCCCAATAAATTGCACGAGACTTTTAGCATTAATACCTTAATAGTTGTAATGCAGATGCATAGAGCACCTGGAATAGTTACGAAAGAAGCACTTTACTCAGGAGTTTGAAGAGATATTCCAACAATACGCTTATAACTCTGTGAACCAAATCCTAACCGTACATTCTCCTTCCAATATAAGGAGTTTATATTCATTCCTTTTAAGCCTCCCTCTCTCTGATGCCCAATTGTGGATGATGGGGGCAGCAATCCAGCCGATTCAATGAGAATTTACCAGATCGCTGGCTGGAGAAGGCTACTTCTGATATATGTTTAAGGAAAGGTGCTTTGTATTAGGACTTTCAAGCAGCCTGGGAAGCTTCAGCAGAAGAGCAATACTGCCGTCCACGTTCAAAGTATTAGCTTTTTCACTCTTCGGCGCACCCTTTTTGTTGATCTTATCTCCCCACTTCACTCCCAGCCATTGGGATAGGACGCGGAGGAAGCGCACCCAGGAGGATCTCACTTCTCAGCACACCCTGTTAAAAATCATTGAAACCCCCCCCCCCCCCCCCAAAAAAAAAAACCCTCATCTACCTCTGCAGCTAGGAAGGTGTTATTCCAGAAAAAGGGCAGGAACCGCCTCTCTAGCATTCACGAGCGAGCTGGGATCAGCCTCCATGCCGACAACCTGCTGGTCAAGGTTTAAAACGATTTCCCAAGGTTGGGCGGCTTGCAACAGTTTCCCTTCTCATGCATCCGCAGCAAAGGTCTATCTTTCTTCTGCCCGGGTCCCTTTCACAAAAGCATTCCGCGACTCGATTCCCTGCCTTCTGCAACTGGTCGCCTTCTTACCTGATTTCCTGGATCTTCTTGCAGCAGTTTCCGAACGAGAGAATCCCGCTTGCCACAACGCCCCGCTTTCTCTCTCTCTCTCTCTCTCGTTCCTCGCTTCGGTTCGGGCTCTCCTTGTCTCCTCGGGGGTGGGGGGGGGGGGGGGGGGGGGGGGGGGGGGGTGGGAAAGAAGGGATAAATTCCGGGATAGCCCTCCGAATGATCCGCTTAATCCTCCAGCATCTGGCATTAAAATCCAAGCAGGAAAGGAATCGGAAAGTTTGCCTTGGCCGCCGAACGAACCCACCGGGGCTCAGCAAACGCGTCGCTGAGCCGAGCGAACGAGGCGGGGAGAACCGGCGATGCGAACGAACGAGAGACAATAGAGGGGGAAAAAGGGGGGGGGGGAAAAAAAAAAGGGGGGGGGGAAGGGAGAGGAAACGCGCCCCCTTTTGGAGACCTCGTGCGTCGGCTCGATGAACTCGCGCAGTCCGGAGGCAACTTCGGGCGCTGCGCTGCGCTGCGTTTCGTTTCTGGCACGCAGAAAACCCAAAGCCCGGTTTTTTTGCCTGGCGGACTCAACCTCCCTCCCGTCCCGTCCCCCCCCCCCCCCTTCCAGCCCCGAGGCGGGGCGGGTTGATCTTTACACCGGGGGGGGGGGGCACTCACGAAGGTGGCCCGGCTTTACTCCACCGGCAAGATGGTCTCAAACGGCCACAGGAAGTGTTTTTTTTTTTTTTTTTCCTGCTGTTTTTTTTTAAATGAGAAAGTTGGCTTGTGACTTTTTTTTTTTTTTTTTTTTTTTTTTTTTTTTTCTTCCCTCCCTTTGGCGTCCTTTTTTTTTTTCCTTCTTTTTTTTTTTTTTTCTTTTGTGACACCTCATTTTAAGCTTGTGGTAGAACAAGAAAACGCCGGTAAGATTTGGAGGAAAAACAACAACAACAACAAAAAACCCTGTTATCATTTTGTGCGGAAACACCTTGTGGGGGAAAAACAAAAAAACAAAACTGATGCTCAGTTGTGCAAGAACGCTGTTAGCTTTTTAATTTTTTTTTTTTTTTTAAAATAGGGAATAAAATAATGCAATTTTATGCTATAACTGTTGCCAGCCTCATGTCAAGCCTTTTGAATTAACTGCCACGCCAACTATCTTTGTGTTAGTTGGCAGCAGCTTTTGTATCATATGAAACCAGTTAGGCATAATATTTTTGGATTCCAAAACAGTAAGATATTCTTAGTTTCCAGAACACAATTTTTAATGGACATTATATCAGATCCAGATGTTGTCACATTAAGAATAGATCCAATCAAATAAGAATAAAAGGCAACTGTACTAGCTTAAAAAATAAGAAAGAGTGCTCCGATACCTTAAAATGTCTATCATGAAAACTATTTCATCAGGTAATATTAGGACAAACCTGCATCAAATAATTAAAGCAATACATTTTTCTTCTTCCGAAAAATCAGTGTAGGTTCATTCTTACTCCTACAACATCTTTCTTTCTCTCTTAAATGATTTCTGCAGAAATTAAAGTACAAAGGCTCTTTTAGCATCCTAGTTAAAAAAATATTTAAAGAAAGAAAAACAAGAAAAAAATAACATTACTTGGTATTTGGGGTGAGAAATAATAGGGGAAGAGAAAGAGACTCAAGAGTGGGAAACAGAAAGGGGAGAGGAACAATTTTTAAAAGATAATCTGATATTGTACCCCAAAGAATTGGGAGTTGAAAGAGAATGTTACCTAGAGCACCCTCCTGGCCATCATAAGAATAAAATAACACAGTTTAATAATGTCAGGAACAAAGGAAGCATATCTTGACTGAATCCATGCTGAGAATTAATTCCCAAAGCATGAATTAGCATTACAATTAGGATTAATATTAAGTGTATTAACTGCACCTACAATGTCATTGTGGAAGCTTGTTCCAGGAATGCATTACTGTAATTAAAATGAAATGGTACATTGAGGAAAAGGACCCTTATGTGTTTAAAAACAAGTAGGAACAATCATTCGGCTGATCTCTTCTATGGTCACCTGAGGTTGCTGCCATTCCCACAAGTGATTGATGACCTGACTTTGATGACTGTGGCTCAGTAATAATTAACTTTTGACACCCTTTTCTTCTCTGATGTTGAATTGAAAGGAATAGAGCAATATTTGTTCATAGGTGTAGATTCCATTAATCTGGAAAGAAAGGTTCATTTGAATTATTGCTTCCAATTTATTTAACTAGGTAGTCGCTATTTAGTGACACTGTTTGGAACTATATCCAAAGTTTCTGGGACTGACATGGCCTCATGTTGTATATTTCATATTATTTCAAAATTCTAAGAATTTGTCAACAGGTAAAATGTTTAAAAATATACATTTAGCTATCTTGACTGATAAATAAACATTAAACTGTGCTTAGTCACTTGGTTTCATAAATGTGTTACATTACTACTGTATAGATTTTGATGGTCATCTGGATTTATGCAACATAGATCTGGTAGTAGCATTGAACAATTGCAATAACATACTTTTATTTATTGAAATTACTTACATTAATAAGATTGAATTTCATTTCAATATATTAAAAGTTTTATTGTTTCCACTGCTCCCAAGTGGACAAAAATAAAATTACACTGAGTAGCAAATAAAATACAGTATAACTAAAGCCCCTGTCACACTACACCAACGGATGAAAAGAGGATGTAAAACGTTAAAAAAAGCTTGCCATTCGTTGGAAAACGCGATGCATCCATTGTGTACTCACTGCATACGTTTTTCATACTCTCTATCTACTATGCATTCATCTACTATGATTTCATCCGCTCAAAGTTTTGAGCTGCACAAAACTTTTTGAGCGGATGAACTTTCCGCCGCGTACGATCTACATCCGCTACACATACGGGGAACATCCGTTATATGTCCGTTGTCATCCGTTACGCCTCCGCTATATCCGCTAGGCATCCGCGGCGCATCCGCACAACTCAAATCCGCTCCAGCGGAAAATGGACACAGGGAGGAAGCGAAACGGACGTGGAACGGACACACAGCGTTAGTAGCACAGATGTAGAAAGGATGAAAGCGGATGCAGCTCGCAAACAAAGCATTAAAACGGAAAAAACATTCGTATAGGGGACGTATCTCGGATATTTAGGATGTCTGGAGGATGTCTGGAGTATGCGGAAGGACACTTAGCGGAAAACCGATATTTCCTATAAAAAGGGGGAGGAAATCACCTGGATCTCACTTTCAGTCCAGCAGCCCTGCTGTGCAGACCTCTTCAGCCTTGCTCTTGCTCTTCCACAGCATCCATTCTTCTCCACCATGGATCATCACAAGCTCCTTTTGGTAGCCGCCATCATTCAACACCAGAACCAAGCCCTCTTCAGGCTCTTTCACCTTTTTTACGGGAAGAAAAGGAGGTGGCCAAGAAGTGTCTGGATCCGACAATGGATCGGGAGAAGAGCGGAGTTTGGACTCTATGACAAGCTGATGGTGGAGCTGAGGAATGAAGACACTCGTGCATTCCAGAACTTCATGAGGATGCCACCAGCCATGTTTGACGAAATTGTGGAGCATCTGAGACCCAGGTTGACCAAGCAGAGCACCAACTATCGTCCAGCCTGGACCCTGGGCTGAAGGTGGCACTGACTCTGCACCACCTGGCCTCCAGGACCACGTACAGAAACATGCAGTATGCCTGGAGGGTGCCACACAACACCATCAGCATTGTGGTCAGAGAAGTGGTGCAGGCCATCATCGAAGAATACCTGGAGGAGCTCCTCCGGTGTACCTCCACTCAACAAGGCTGGAGGAAACTTGCAGAACAGTGGTATCAGAGGTGGAACTTCCCCCACACTGTTGGAGCCAGAGATGGGAAGCACATGGCCTGCAAAGCTCCAATCAAGTCAGGGTCCACTTATTTCAACTACAAGGGCTTCTTCAGCATCATCCTCTTCGCCATGGTCGATGCTGACTACAAGTTCATGTACATCGATGCTTCAGGCAACGGGTCAGCTTCAGATGCCCAGATATACAACGCCAGTGACCTCAAGGAGGGGCTGGAACGCAACCTCATGGGCTTCCCAGATCCAGACCCCCTGCCCAACGACACACAAGATGTGCCCTACTTCATCGTGGAGGATGACGCCTTCTCCCTCAGAACCTACCTCATGAAGCCCTACACTTCCAGATGCCTCACCCGTGAAGAGAGGATCTTCAACTACAGGCTGTCCAGGGCAAGACGGGCGGTGGAGAACGCCTTTGGCATCCTGGCCAACAGGTTCCAGGTACTTCTCACCACCATGCATCATCATCCACGAACCGTGAGGAGCATTGTGGAAGCTTGCTGCATCCTGCACAATCTCATGCGCACCCGCTACCCAGTGTTGCAGAACAGGCTTGTGCACCACCAACAAGGCAATGGGGACATGGAGCCTGGTGAATGGAGGCAAGGGCAAAACCTGATTGACACTGTGGATGTACCAGGCCCCAACAGAGCTTCACGTGAAGGGAAGAAGCAGCGCAACCTCCTGAAACACTGGTGCAACTCCCCAGCTGGAGCAGTGGAATGGCAAGACAGGATGGTAGATGCTTTATGGATGCTTCCTTGAGACTGTCTCATCACACTGAGATTGTGCCATGTATGTTGAGTGGCCTTACAATGAATAGGGCATTAATAAAGAGTTTTGTTTATGTTGAAATGTGTGGATCAATGATTAAATTGTTATTGATAATAAAGGGCCATAGGTGTGGCAGCTGGGAGGGTGGACCATAGAGTCCCACTATGCTTGCACTGGAGGCTTATTTATCCCACAGCTATTTCCCATCCCACAGCGATTACCCATCCCACAGGTATCCCTGCCCATCCCATAAGCATGCAAAGGCTTAACCATTTTCTAAAAGTTTCCACCAAGACTTTATTAAGTAAAAGAAATGACCCAAGTGTGTGAAGCAAAGAAAACCTTTCTTAATAACAGTAAAGTGTAGGACTTTATTTTAAAAGCAAAAGGAACCATGAAAAGTGTCCCAAGCAGTGATAAAGTCAACAGGTAACAACTCAGTGTCTGGCAATGTTCTCAGTCACTCTGAGGCATGTCCATGGTCTCAGATGTAAAGGGGACAGGGACTGTGGAGGTGGCAGTGGCTGGAGTGCTGGTCTGAGGCGCCATTGGAGTGCCTGGCCCCGAGAGGACAACAGAGATGGTGTGTTCAGGAAGCTCTCAGAAAGCTGGCTCAGCCCAGTGAGGTTGAGAGGCCCTTCATCCAGGACCTGGGATGTCAGTCACAGGACCGATGACAGATGTTCTGAGGCCGGGCTTGGCTGTGGGGTGGAGGAAGGAGGAGTGTAGTGGGGCTGTCTGGTGTGCAGCTGGGCGAGGTGAAGCATCTGTGGTGTGTGAGGAAACTTCTGTGGGCGTCGGTGGCATCTGTGGCACCAGTGGCATCTGTGGGGTCGGTGGCATCTGTGGCATCAGTGGCATCGGTGGCATCAGTGGCATCTGTGGCATCGATAGTATTGGTGGCATTGGTGGCACATGTGGTGTGCGAGGAACCTGTGCCTGGACTGGGAAGGGCTGCCTGTGCTGCTGGAACTCCTGGTAGCCGTAGCCTTGGTAGGAGAGGGGCTGTTGAAAGCCTTGGAAGGGCTGTGACATCGCCTGGGGTGGAGGAGCAGACCTGGAGTGGGTGGGAGCAGGTTCAGCTGGGCCTGGAGGGTGGTGCCGCAGCGCCGTGATCCGCTCCTTCATCACCTGATACTGGGGCTCGGGCATGTCCATGAGGGTCTGGGTCACGTAGGTGAGGAAGGGCTTGCGGTTTGAGGAAGGAATCTCGAAGTGTACCAGCTGAGAGAGGAGATCTGCGCTGTTCTTGATGGTGTCCCTGATCTCCAAGAGGACAGAGTGGCTCTGTCCCTCTGGTCTGCCTCTCTGCCTGCTTTCTGTGGAGGTGGAGCTGAGGGTGAGTGTGGATTGGTCCCTGATGGTCGCTGCTGCTTCTTGCTCCATGTGTGTGAGAGAATCCTCCATGTCCTCCGGCATAGGGTGTGCAGCTGTCGGGGGGGTCTCTGTCGCGGAGCGCTCTGTGGACACCTGCCCGGACACGGTCGCTGTCTCCTGGCCAGAAGAGGGCTGTCTGTCTGTGGGCTGACTGAGAATGAGGGTAGACAGAGGGGCTGCTCCTCGGTGGCGGACCTCACCCTCCAGGAAGCTGCACTTTGCCATGACGTAGCTCTCCCGGTCGGTGAGCTTGACCGCGGCCTGGCCAGACTTCTTCAGGTGCAGCTTCCCGTACCAGGTGTGCATATGCTTCCACCACCCGAGCAGGACATCTGAAGTGTAGCCCAGGCTCTCTGCCTTCTGTCTCCAAGCTGCCTGCTTCCGCTTGGTGTCTCGATAGAGCCTGTGGCCCTTCCTCCACATATACTCGTTCTCCCTCAGCCACTCCAGCACCTCCTCCTCATGCTTCTTTGCGATGGAGTACTGCTTCCTCTCTCCCTTCTCCTTCTCCTTGCCTCTTCCTCTCTCTGGCAGGGCCTTCAGCATCAGGGCTTTCAGAGCTTGGGGGCTGGTCCACCACAGCAGCAGCAGGAGAAGCAGCAGGAGAAGCAGCATCAGCACCAGCAGCAGGAGAAGCACCAGCACCAGCAGGAGCAGCAGAAGAAGCAGGAGCAGCACCAGCAGCAGCAGAGTCAGCACCAGGGGGTGGGATGGTGGATCTATCCTTCTTGCCAGGGCTGGCAGAAGATGGCACAGGCTTCCTCTTCTTCCCCATGATGAAGATGTCTGTGATGAAGATGTCTCTGATGAAGATGTGTCTGGCAGCAGGTCTTTCCTCTGAATGGTGACCTGCTTGCGAGTTGCCTCCTTTTATGTCTGTGGGGCTGACGCAATGCATCCTCCCCACATGCGCAGTGATCCGCTAGGCATCCGCTACGCATCCGCGTCATCCACTATGCATCCGCTTTCTGCTACGCGTCCGCTTTGCTATGCTCCCCCGGAAGCCCTGCAGACGTGCCATGTGCTTCCGTCCGCTTTCATCTGCTAGGCTTCTGTTGAGTATCCGTTTTACATCCGCGATATGTCCTCCCCCCGTCCGTTCTTTTCCGTTCTCTTTATGCAAATTTGGGGCACTATTGAGAGCAGATAACAACGGATGGAAAATTTGCTCATCCGCTGTGTCCTTTTTACATACGCTTTGCATCCGTCGGGCGATGTGACCTGGCCTTTACAGGGAATCTATACTGTATTGTGTAGTTCACTGGAAATCTGACTCACTCAATGCATTCTACTTAGTAGTGAGTAAGCATCTACATTGTAGAAGTATTTGTTTACTCTAAATCCTATCTAAATTGAATCATAAAGAAATTACATTAGACTTGTACTTAACTTGTAATTTCCTCTTCGTGTTTCAACCACTCCTTGCTTTCCTTAGTGCTACAGTATTTCAATTGTTTTAAGAAATCCAGCAATTCAAAAAAAAACTTTCAGTTTAAAAATTAAAGTAAGGAATAAATAAATAAATTGTGGAACAGTAAAGCTCTTTTCAGTTCAGAAAATAAATTATTAGAAACATGTAAAAACACGAATGCAATATTCTCAAAGTAAAATTAGTAGAAAGAATTTGTAGAGTTTCAAGGAACTAGCAATGTTTGCATAATTTGTTTTAAACTTTAGGGTTTGTTTCTGAGTGCATCTGCACATAACTTGCATCTTCTTTTGTACCAGGAATACATTCTTAACCTGAAACCAAGAGAGGAGGCTACTGATGAAGATATGCCATCTACAGTTTCCATCTTGAGATTGATTTTGAACTCATAGCTAAAACAGTTGGTTTTCTGGAACATTCTTACTTCTTTACCATAGTGATGGTAAAAAATTCTGAAACTCTCAAAAGGTTACACATTGGGGTAATTTATTTATGCCAGTTATTTTGCCACTAATTTCCCTGATGATACAACCAGGGTTTTATAACCAAGATAGAATAGTATACTTGAAAAATAAGAGTTTATGTACACTAATAAATGTTGATAAAATTGGCAATTTATGGTAAGGAAGAGATAGAGCAACAACTGGATTATAAAGTACTGACAAAATTTCATTTCATTGGGTTAGAAGAATGATGCAATGCTTGCTCATTTGAGAAATCAGTCATCAATTATTTAAAGCAACCTGAAGCAACATCAAACCAGGTTTGTTGGAAACTTGGTATCAATACAGTCACCGACATGAGGCAGAAAAGAAGTTTGGGAGCCAGACTCAGGTATGCAGTTAAATGATACACAATAGGGCAAATCTGTGGAGGTCCAAGAAATTCTTATCTGCTTCCATGCAGGAATGATAGATTGAGAATATACATCATTGGCATTAAACCACAATTCTTCTATTTTTGTCATTAAATCACCATTCTTCTATTTTTGGCGATATATGACAAAGTTTCAAAAGTTGGGATGAAGGTTTTTAATAAAACAATTGCAAAGAATTGAATTCTTACCAAGTGTAGGGTTGCCATATATATTTGATGGAAGGAATAAAATGTTACAATGTAAGAAACTTATGCTTTATTTTCTTTTGGTAGCAAATTTAATAATTGCCCACAATGTAAATATTTAGATTATCTCAAATTTGAAAAATGTTTTGATAAGGCCTGGTCAATAGCTCACTGACAAAATTCATCCACTCCAAAACAAAGAGGGAAATCATTGCATCAGTGAAATCAGTGTATACTAGAACTAGCAGAATTATATCCATTTTATAAAAGATAAAAGTGATGACCATTCAGGGCATACAGAGCATTTAAAGGGCTTGTTAAAGGATTATGTAAAATCGAAATTATTTTGGTAATGCTGTTGAAATAAATAAGTAAATCAATAATGGTTAAAAAAAATTGTGAGGTTTATAAGGTTATTTTTATTAAAAGTATCGCTTTACTATAGATATTAAATTTTAGGGATTAGAGACATGACGACCATTATTTCCCCATGATTTTCAAGCAAGTTGCAGTATGCCTGTCAAAGAAACAAACACATAGGGAAAGGAATTGGGGGGAGGAGGTTGAGAAGGGTTGACTCACGTCTGTTAGCCAACAGAAGTATGGAACCCTTAAAAACAGACAGAGGTTCAAATTATAAATGGAATACAGCATGGATAAGCCTGAATGTATGCAGAGCTCCTTGGCATATGAATTAAACATCAGTTAATAAAATTTCTTTACCTCTATGGAAGGAATTCTTCCCTTGTCTACTATTAGTAGAGATAGTTATGGCAGTACAGGAAAGAATTTGAAGAATCAGAAGCCATGAACTTGCTAGGAGCTAGTTTATGAACTGAATGATACATTAAGCTATAGCATTTCATCACCAAGAACTTCACTTACTTCTTGGATTTTTCATCTGCACGCTTCTCATACAGCTTATAAAGCTCCTTCCTTTGTCATCTCACAAGATATGGACAAACCCAATCATAATTTCAATTGGGAAATTGCAAGCATCCTAAAAAAAAAACACACTAGGCAATTCCTGGAAACTTACTACTCAGACAAATCTATCATCAATAGACACACAGATATAAAACATATTTATATACCAGTCAAAAGAGACAATAAAGAAGCAAAGAAGGAAACAAAAAGACCACATCCTCTCCAGCTGCCACCCTCTAGATAAGGATTAATTCCAGACAAAAAATCAAGGAAAAGCAACATCTTAAGCCCATGTCACACTGGCCAATGGATGCAAAAAGGACACAGCAGACGAGCAAAATGTTCCATCCGTTGTTATCCGCTCTTAAAAGGGGCAAAAATTTGCATAACCAGAGCAGATAACACGGACGTGGGGAGGACGCAGGGCGGATGCAAAGCGGATGTGGAACGGAAGCCCAGTGGATGGAAGCAGATGGGAGTGGATGGCGCAACCGCAGGGCTTCTGGAGGGCCTCAGCAAAGCGGACGCGGAATGGATACAGCGGATGCAGAGCGGACGCCGAACGGATGAAGCGGATGCACAGCGGATGCACAACGGATAAAGCGGATGCACAGCGGAAGCCTACTGGATGCACAGTGGAAGCGGAACGGATGCTGACTGTTAATTGCGCATGCGGGGGGGAAGTATTACGTAAGCCCCCCGGATATAAAGGAAAGCAGCTCGCACGTGGCCAGCATTCCGAGGAAAGACCTGCTGCTGGACACTTGGAGTTCCTTGCCTGCCCTGCCAGCCTGCCTTCCAGCCAGCCTTCCCTGCCAGCCTGCCTTCCTGCCAGGCTTTCTGCCAGCCTTCCTGCCAGGCTTCCTGCCAGCCTTGGTGCCTGCCAGCCTCCCTGCCAGCCAGCAACCTCACAACCATGGGGAGGAAGCGAAAGCCTCAGCAACCTGCCGCCATCCCTGGCAAGAGGGACAGGGCCAACCTCTCGCTCCCTGCCCCTGACTCTGCTTCTGCTGGGGCTTCTGC
Organism: Laticauda colubrina; assembly: GCA_015471245.1. Classification (NCBI taxonomy): domain Eukaryota; kingdom Metazoa; phylum Chordata; class Lepidosauria; order Squamata; family Elapidae; genus Laticauda; species Laticauda colubrina. Next base: position 245,711 of record BLBF01000083.1, on the reverse strand, counting down.
TGAAGCTGCTCCTGGCGGTGGTGCTTCTGCTGGTGCTGGGGATTCTGCTGGTGCTTACTCTGTTGAAGCTGCTCCTGGTCCTGCTGGTCCTGCTCGACCTGCTCGTGCTCCTGGACTTGCTTGTCCTGCTTGTGCTCCTGGTCTTGCTCGTCCTGCTCGTGCTCCTGGTCCTGCTCGTGCTCCTGGACTTGCTGGCCCTGCTGGTGCTTACTCTACTGCTGCTGATCCTGGTCCTGCTGGTCATGCTGCTGCTGATCCTGCTGGTGCTGCTGCTACTGCTGGTGTTGCTGATCCTGCTGCTGCTGATGATGATGCTGATGCTGATGATGCTGATTATGATCCTGTTGGTGAGGATGATGATGATGATGATTCTCCTGGTGCTGCTGCTGCTGCTGGTGGTGTGGAGGAGCAGCCCCTACGACCTGGGAGCCTACTCTGATGAGGGCCCATCTGGTCCAGCCAAAGGGAGGAAGAGGCGTATGCGACAACGGGAGAGGAGGCAATACTATATTGAGGAGGCGCACAAGGATGAGGTGCTGGAGTGGCTGAGAGAGAACCACTCTGTGGCGGAAGGGACACCGGCTGTACAGGGACACCAAGCGGAAGCAGACTGCTTGGAGAGAGAGGGCAGAGAGTATGGGTTACACTTCGGAGGTGCTCCTCGGCTGGTGGAAGCACATGCACACCTGGTACGGGAAGCTGCGCCTGAAGAAATCTGGAGAGGCCACTGTGAAGCTGACAGACAGAGAGACCTACGTCATGGCCAAGTGCAGCTTCCTGGAGGGTGAGGTCCGCCACCGAGGAGCACCAGGAGCCCCTCTCACAACCCTCTCTCTCCGGCAGCCTGCTGAGAGCCAGTCCTCTTCTGGCCGAGAGTCAGTCCCTGTCTCCAGGCAGGTTTCTGTGGAGCGTGCCACGGCGGAGAACCTGCGGACAGGTGTGGTCAGCATGGTGGAGTGCGTAGAGGACTCCCTGGTGCGGTGGGAGAAAGGAGACATCGAGTCCACCACACTCCTAGCCGCATCCACCCCCCCAGCTCCGCCTCCACAGAAAGGCAGAGAGCCGGACAGCTGGAGGGGCAGAGCCACACTGTCCTGCTGGAGATCAGGGACACCATCCGCGCCAGCATAGATCTCCTCTCTCAGCTGGTCCACACCGACTCATCGTCCAACCGCAAGCCCTTCCTCACCTATGTCAACCAGACCCTCAAGGAAATGGCGGATCCACAGTACCAGGTGGTGAAGGACCTGATCACCAAGCTGCTTCACAACCCTCCAGACCCAGAGGAACCTGCTCCCACCCAGTCCAGGCCTGCTCCTCCACCCCAGGTGATGTCCCTCCCATTCCAAGGCTTCCCACAGGCCCTCACCTACCAGGGCTACGGCTACCAGGAGGTTCAGCAGCACAGGCAGCAGCCCTTCCCAGTCCAGGCACAGAGTCATCAGGTGACACAGTTGCCACCTGTTTCACTGATGCCACCGATGCAACCCACGACAATGATGCCACCGATGCCAGCGATGCCACCCACGCCAATGCCACCAACAGCGATGCCACCCACGCCAATGATGTCACCCATGCCAGTCCTCATCCAGCTGCAGACCAGACAGCCCCACTACACTACTCCTTCCTCCACCCCACAGCCAAGCCCGGCCTCAGTACATCTGTCATCAGTACTGGGGCTGACACCCCATTGCATGGAGGAAGGACCTCTCAGCATCACGGGGCTGAGCCAGCTGTCCGAGAGCTTTCTCAACACACCGTCACCTGTTGTCCTCTCGGGCCCAGGCACCCCAGTGGTGCTTCAGATCAGCACTGCAGCAGCACCCACCTCCACAGCACCTGGACCCTTCACCCCTGAGACTGGGAACATCTCTGAGTGACCAAGAAGAGTACCAGAGACCGGGTAGCTGGCTACCTGTGGACTTTATTTGGACACTTGACTTGGGTCATTTTTTTTTTTTTACAGATTGTTGTTCAATAAAGTTTATCTTTGATTCACACACTTGCTTTATTTCTTTTTTTTAATAAAGTCTTGGTGGAAACTTTTAGAAATGGTTTAAACCTTTGCATGCTTGTGAGATGGGTTAAGATAGCAGTGGGGTGGGCAGGGATACCTGTGGAATGAGCAGGGATACCTTTGGGATGGGTAATGGCTGTGGGGATAGATAAACCTCCAGTGCAAGCATAGTGGGACTGTATGGTCTACCCTTCCAGGTGCCACACCTAGGGCCCTTTTTTATCAATAACAATGTAAGCATTGATCCACACATTTGAACACAAACACAACTCTTTATTAAACGCCCTGTTCATTGTAGGCCCACCCAACATACATGGCCCAATCTCATACGTGTGATGAGACAGGCTGAAGGAAGCATCCATTAAGCATCTACCATCCTGTCTTGTCACTCCACTGCTCCAGCTGGGGAGTTGCACCAGTGTCTCAGGAGGCTGCGCTGCTTCTTCCCTTCCCGTGAGGCTCTGTTGTGGCCTTGCACATCCTGAGCGTCGATCAAGTTTCGCCCTTGCCTCCATTCCCCAGGCTCCATGTCCCCATTGCCTTGTTGACGGTCCACGAGCCTGTTCTGCAAGACTGGGTAGCAGGTGCGCAAGAGATTGTGCAGGATGCAGCAAGCTTCCACGATCCTCCTCACGGTCTCTGGGCGATGCTGCATGGTGGTGAGAAGTACCTGGAACCTGTTGGCCAGGATGCCAAAGGCGTTCTCCACCACCCGCCTTGCCCTGGACAGCCTGTAGTTGAAGATCCTCTCTTCACGGGTGAAGAGTCTGGAAGTGTAGGGCTTCATGAGGTAGGTTCTGAGGGAGAAGGTGTCATCCCCCATGATGAATTAGGGCACATCTTGCGTGTCGTTGGGCAGGGGGTCTGGATCTGAGAAGCCCACGATGAGGTTGCCTTCCAGCCCCTCCTTGAGGTGACTGGCGTTGAATACCTGGGCATCTGAAGATGAGCCGTAGCCTGAAGCATCGATGTACATGAACTTGTAGTCAGCATCGACCATGGCGAAGAGGACGATGCTAAAGAAGCCCTTGTAGTTGAAATAAGTGGACCCCGACTGGGCTGGAGCTTTGCAGGCCACGTGCTTGCCATCTATGGCTCCACCGGTATGGGGGAAGTTCCACCTCTGATACCACTGCTCTGCAACTTTCTTCTATCCTTCTTCAGTGGAGGGGCACTGGAGGAGCTCCTCCAGGTATTCTTCGATGATGGCCTGCACCACTTCTCTGACCACAATGCTGATGGTGTTGTGTGGTACCCTCCAGCTATACTGCATGCTTTTGTAGGTGGTCCCTGAGGCCAGGTGGCGCAGAGTAAGTGCCACCTTGATCCCAGGTTCCAGGCTGGGCCGGAAGTTGGTGTTTGCCTTGGTCAACCTGGGTGTCAGGCGCTGCACAACTTCGTCAAACATGGCTGGAGGCATCCTCATGAAGTTCTGGAACGCCTGAATGTCTTCGTTCCTGAGCTCCACCATCAGCTTGTTGTACAGTCCGTACACTACTCTTCTCCTGATCCATCTTCGGACCCAGACGCTTCTTGGCCGCCTCTTTTTCTTCCCATAGTAGAGTTCACAGAGCCTGTAGATGGCTTCGTACTGTTGCAGAAGGATGGTGGCTGCCAAAAGGACTGTGGTACGATCCACGGTAGACATGACTGGATGCTGTGGAAGAGGAAGAGGAAGATGAAGGCTGCAGATGTCTGCACAGGTGGGCTGCTGGTCTGAAAGTGAGATGCAGACGAGTTGCTCCCCCTTTTTATAGGCAGTATAGGTGTCCCTTTGCATCCTCTAGGCATCCTCTAGGCATCCTCAATATCCGAGATAGGTCCCCTCTGTGAACATTTTTTCCACTTTAAACGCTTTGTTTCCATGCTGCATCCGTTCTGCATCTTTTCCGCGTCCGTTCCACTTCCTCCCTGCGTCTGGGCAGATGCGAGTTGCGCGGATGCGCAGCGGACGCCAAACGGATATACCGGATGCATAACGGATGCGTAACGGATGCGTAGTGGATGCAGAACGGACGAACTGGATACATTTTCCGTGCAAAAGTTTTAGGCAGCCCAAAACTTTTGGAGCGGATGAAACATCAATAAACGGATGCTGGACGGATAGAGAGGAAGCAAAACGGAGGCAGTGAGTACATCACATTTTCGAACGGATGGCAAGGTTTTTTGTCCGTTTTACATCCTCTTTGCATCCGTTGGTTCAGTGTGACACGGGCTTTAATGAGTAAACTAAGAAGAAGCCACATTTGCAGCAACACTGGCAGGACAAGCAATTGTATATAAACAGGGAGCAAACCTCATATTCAGTAGCATTGATGATGTAATGAAATGTCTGCAAACAAACAAGCAAACTGAGAAACCAAGGGATCCTTTCTTTTCTGGGAAAAGAAAAAGTTTGTCCATGACACAGAAGCCTATGAACTTCCTTAAGATTGTCAAAATAAAATTAAAAAGTTAGGTCTTGGTTATTATTTAAGTTATTTTTCTCACATAGAGCAAAATTACTGTCTCTTTTATTTAGTACAAGTAATTCCTCAACTTTCAACCATTCCTTTAACAATTCTTTGAAGTTACAAAGGCACTGAAAAAAAAGTGACTTACAACCATTTTCACATTGACAGCTATCCTCTTCATGGTCACATGATCAAAATGAAGGCCTTTGGCAACTGTCATGTATTTAGAATAGAGAACAGAGCTGGAAGGGACTTTGGAGGTCTTCTAGTCAAGCCTCTTGCCCAAGCAGGATACCCGATACCATTTCAGACAAGTGACAGCCCAGTTTCTTCTTAAAAACCTCAACGTGGGAAGGCAAGCTGTTCCATTGGTGAATTCTCCTCACTGTCAGGAAGTTTTTCCTCAGTTCCAGGTTGCTTCTCTCCTTGATTAGTTTCCATCCATTGTTTCTTGTCTTGCCTTCTGGTGCTTTGGAAAATAAATTGATTCCCCCTTCTCTTTGTGCCAGCCTCTGAAATACTGGAATACTGCCATCATGTCTTCCTTTTCTTTATCTTCAGATCATGTGACGGCCATTTGTAACTTTCTCAACCAGCTTCCAAAAAGCAAAATCAAAGGGGGGGGGGAGTTAAAAATGATACATATAGTTAATAATTACTATATATTATATATGATTCACTTAACAATGGTGGCCAAAAAAAAAAAAAAAGTTGTAAAAACCGGGCACTCAACAAAACCGCCTTGTTTATCAATGAAACTTCTGCTTCGCCACAGTCGGAAGCAGAACGGAAAGCTCAGAGCAGAGAAAGTCTGATATTTTTGCATCGCTCACTTTGAAGGAACAAAATAATAGGTGATGTGCGTTCCGTTGCTGGTTTAAGCAGGGTTTTCAAAATTAGTATGTTATTGCCCAACGAAAACTCCGGCTGAGGTAGCTGTTTTATGACCAGTTTGATTCTTTAATTCCTTTTTCAAAACCTTGCCCTATCTGGTTTCTACCTTTTCTCTGAAAAATAAGAAATCGAAAAGGACCTAGAAAGGAAAGGTTAGCGCAAGGAGAAATCAGTGAAAATGGATAGGTTGAGAAAACAAACACACACACACAGAAAAAAACGAGCAGGCATAAAGGCCATTTGCACGCAGAAAGTGGTTTCAGAAGAGTGCCCGGATAGCTCAGTCGGTAGAGCATCAGACTTTTAATCTGAGGGTCCAGGGTTCAAGTCCCTGTTCGGGCGAAAATGATTTTTAATCGAAAATCACACCCACAAATCTTGCGGGAAGCTGAAAGGATAAAAATGGAAAAAGAGCGGAGAAAATTCCGGTTGACTTTTTAAAATACATAGGAAATGAAGAACTTTAATTTTAGGTCCGTCTGTATGTCGAGCAAACATCGGCGACATTAAACATATGAACTACATAAGGAAAAAGGTAGGGGAAATTTAAGTTCGGAATAGACAAAAAAAAAAGAAGACAAAAAACACACGCCCGAACAGGGACTTGAACCCTGGACCCTCAGATTAAAAGTCTGATGCTCTACCGACTGAGCTATCCGGGCTCCATGTTAACTGTCTTTGCAAAGATGCTATATATATAAAAATAATACAGATAGGCACGCATCTCATTCATCTAAATTTTCCAGGGGCAATTGCAGATTTGCAACTTCGATGTTTCCCCAAAGGTACTTATTCCAACCGTAATTTTGGAACAAGAGATTGTTTTCGCACAGCGGAGGTTTCCCTTACATTCGGCATGGTTATAAATGTTGTATTAAATATAAAGAGATTAAATAAATACATTTGTTTCATGTATAATATAAATACAAATGTCGCATCACTTCTGGGACTTTTCATGCACCTATTGTTGGTGATTTGAATGAACAACGTTGCAAATCCAGTAGAAAAAAAAAATCGGTTTAGAAGAAAAAAAAAAATCCCCTTTGGTTAAATGCCAATATTGGCATATTCATGGCTTTCTAAATCTTGAAAAAGTTACCGACACCCTGCAAGCTTAGGAAAGGGTATGATAACCACTTACCCTTCAGATAAATGCAGGTAGTCTGGAACAATAATATTTGTTTGTAAGGTGGGTGGTACTGACCAGTCCTGCGCGCACACTAAAGCCCTTGATGTAGGTTGCAGTCTGTCAGAAAATATTTCAGCCGATTGAGATATGTGGGTCCATAAAGCACCACAGCTCCAGGGGCAGTCGTGGTAGGCAAAGAGAATACAGGTAATCCTCGATTTTGTTCAAAGTTACAACGGCACTGAAAAAAGTCACTTATGACCAGTTCTCACACTTACGACCATCTCACACTTACGACCATCCCGTGGTCACGTGATCAAAATGAAGATGCTTGGCAACCGACTCATATTTATGACGGTTGCCATGTGTGGTGTGTGGGTGTGTGACGTGATCCTCTTTTGGGACCTTCTGCCAAGCAAAGTCAATGGGGGAAGCCAAATTCACTCAGAGTTTTGACTAAATTTAACAACTACAGTGATTCATTTAACAACTGCGGCAGGGAAGGTCGTAAAACGGATCAAAACGAACTTAACACCTGCTTCACGCAGCAACAGTAGTTGTGAGCTCCACTGTGGTCCTTAAGTCGAGGACCACCTGTACAGAAGAGAAAGCAAGGATTAAGCAAGAATTGAACCCGCAAATTGGTAGAGTTCTCGACTCTTCTCATTTCTGCAGTTTAAGTTCAAAGAGGAGGCATTTCCCCTCGAAAGCCTGGCTTCCCAGGAAGTTTCTCTTTTTTTACTCGTTGGCGCCTCTGCTGCGCAGAGCGGACGAAGAAAATCGTGCTCTCGCTCTCTCTCATAAAGACCGACCGTTCCCGGAAGTTTGAGGCGGCTGCTCCTTTAGTGGCGCCTCGGCTCTCTATGATCTGGACGGAAGAACGTGGAGCTCCATGTTGACTCGCAAGCGAAAAGGCGGCTTCCTTCTTTACCCTCCCAAAATAAAATGGAGGCGATGAGGTCGGCGTGAAGCTTCGGTCCTCCTCCGAAACAGTTTTAGAGGGGGAGGGCAGCCTTGAGGAGCTTTACCGTGAGTTCAACTTGAATTTTTTTTTTGCAGCCTCTTAAACTGCCAACACGGCGGGACAGATGCCGAAACTGGTGAAATATGAGTGCGGGGAAGTTGTTTAAAAGTGGAAGGAGTGAAGAATTAGGCGGGAGTGTAAGAGAAAAGGATATGAGGTCGCGAATTGCATGCAAAGGTTCGAAAATACTCCAGACTGGCCTCATTTTATATACTTCTCCTGCCCTTCAAGTAACCGAAGGTCCGATAACTGTACCCACTCCAGTGCCTTGTCAGTTTTTCTGCAGGTCAGGTGGTGCACAGTATGACTATAATGCTTCAGCCTAGATTGCAGAAAGGTGTATGGGTGCAGGTGGGAATGCGGAGAGAGACCAGGTATAGAGTTGCTTTAAAGCAGTGTTTTCCAAAGGGGAAGGGGAAGGTGTGGACTTCAACTCCCAGAATTCCCCAGCCAGCACTTGGTGCAGAGTTTTAAATGGGCAAGTTTGAAAAATACTGCTTTAAAAGAGTTGTGGATAGTATACGCCTTTTCTGAACTGTTTGCAAAGCCCTCCATAGACCAAGTGGGTAGCATCTGATAATTGAAATCTGTGTATCTACCTTTGTAAACAGAACAAAAAAAAAGTTTAAATTACTAATTATCCTTATATTGATGATATTGCAGACTAACTCTGCCCATAGCCAGGAGTTCAATCTTGACCAGCTCAAAGTTAACTTAGCCTTCTATCCTTCTGAGGTCGGTAAAATGAGGAGAAATATGCTGACATTGTAAAACCACTTAGGAAATGCTGTAAAATGCTATGGAGAGGTATATAAATCTAAGTGCTATTTCTAATGAGAATAGCAGAATATTTAAAATATTTGGGACAATGTTAGAGCCTGCCATTTTGAGCTGTAAACATTTTACACTGCCTTGTTGAACATGGAATGATGTTATTTGCCATTTCTTAATAAAAAATATTCCAGAAGGGCATTAGGGATTTAGTTTTCCCTAAATAGGACAGAACAACATTTGGTTTCTCGGTTTGAAACAGTTGATAAAGTGATCCAAGAAGGGGCTCAATTATTGCATGTCCTTTGTTAATTCTGCTTATCCCATCATGTTTGATTGGAGTTAACATGGTGTGTGTTCCATCAGATTGTGTCATCCAAGACCTAGAATTGTGCTTTTGCTGTTGTAGCATCTACCTTCTAGAAGAGAGCTTGTCCTCCCAAGATTTGGAGAACCATACCCCTATTGATCTTTAAGAAGGTTCTCAAGAAGGCCAATGTTTTTAGTAAGCCTATTGGTTTTATTTTCATGATTGAACAATTGTTGTCAATATAGTTTAGAAGAATAATTCAAATATTTTATCAAATTTATAAGTTTTGTTTAAAAAATTGAAAAAATATTTATTTTTTCTGGATAATGACTACAAAGAAATATTCACCTAACATAAGCATAGATCTTTGGTGTCTTTTCTTTCAAAACCACTTGTTTTGTTTACATTCTGTAAAGAGATTATTGACTATCTAGAAAGTGCTGTAGTAGTGCTATGATAGATAAAATTCATTTCTGTAACCCATATGAACGTGTGGGATAAATAATTAAAAATGAACTTACTTAAAACCCAATGGTATCACTATAATTGAGTATCTTTTATTCCAGGTATTGCTATGTATGAACAAAAATGTAGTTTATGTCCATTGATTGTCAGCATAAAGACATTTCAAAAAGAGGAGAGACTTAAAATCTTACTGCAAGATGAAACTGAAAGGAGACAACTTTAAGTTATTGTAATTAGCATTCTTTATTCTCAGCAGGTGGCAGTATTTAGCTCACCTTAGATCAGAAATAAAGCATGGTTGTGACTGATTAGTACTGTAGTGGAGACAGGAAATTACAGACTCCTACTTCTTTCTAGTCTAGTACCTTAACCTATTCCAGATGAGAGCTTTTGCTAGGTTCTTACTTTGTACTAAGATGCAGTTTGACTTACTACAGACTTAAGGCCCTGTCACACTGGCTGACGGATGCAAAACGTTTGTAAAAAGGACACAGTGGACGAGAAAAATTTTCCATCCGTTGTTATCCGCTCTCAAAAGGGGCAAAAATTTGCATAACCAGAGCGGATAACACGGAAAGGAACGGATGGGGGGAGGACGCAGGGTGGATGGAAAGCGGATGCGGAACGGAAGCCTAGCGGATGGAAGCAGATGAGAGCAGATAGGTCCCCTCTGCGAACGTTTTTTCCGTTTTTATGCTTTGTTTGCGAGCTGCATCCGCTTTCATCCTTTCTCCGTCCGTGCTACTAACGCTGCGTGTCCGTTCCGTGTCCGTTCCGCTTCCTCCCTGCGTCCGTTTACCGCTGGAGCGGATTTGAGTTGCGCGGATGCGCAGCAGATGCCTAGCGGATATAGCGGATGCGTAACGGATGACAACGGATGCAGAACGGATGTCCCCCATATGCCTAGAGGATGCAGAACGGACGCGTTGGATACATTTTCCACTCAAAAGTTTTGAGCAGCTCAAAAGTTTTGAGCAGCTCAAAACTTTTTGAGCGGATGAAATGTCAATAGACGGATGCTGGACGGATAGAGAGGATGAAAAACGGAGGCAGTGAGTACAGAACGGATGCATCGCGTTAACCAACGGATGGCAAGTGTTTCTCTCCGTTTTACATCCTCTTTCCATCCGTTGGTGCAGTGTGACATGGGCTTTACTTTGATGTGAGAAGTAGCCACCATGTGAGTAATTGAAGTATCAGTGGCAAGACTCTACTTTGTATTCTCTCCATATGTTAGATTAGTAACTGAAAAATCAAATGGTAGTATCTCTTTTGACCAGGGACAAAGTAGTTAGTAAACATATCATAGATTAGAAATTTTCTCTTGTGTGCTTCACTGCCTTTTCATGCTTCACTGAAAAGGCTTCCTTTGGTAAAAGTAAGTTTATTTTAATGTCTGCTGTTGCAATATAGGAAATACTGCGGTTTCTTTTCTTTATTAGAAGACATTTTTATTCAAATTACATAGGAAGACAATATTCCAAAATTTTATTGTAGATGATACACAGTACTCACATTATGCATTTAATACTATGGTGCAGGAGTCTGTTTCTGTCCTAATTGTCTAAATTTGTGTTCCATATTTATCAAATACTGTGGTTTCTGTGCAGCTTACAGCAAAAATCCTGGCAAGAAACTTTAAGACAATATTGATACAGTCTCACACAAAACGTTAACACATTCAGCATGTGTATTCACTCATTTTGCCATAATCTCTCATGAATTACATTGGTTAGATTGACATATCACTTTAAGTTCAACTAAATAAACTACATTGTTTAGTCTGTATGATATATGAAATGTCATTGCGTTCTGTTATTTGTAACATCAGTAATTGATCTACTAACTACAATGGACTTGTGTAAAACTGTCACAAAAATTAAGAATATTGATGTTTGGAACAGGTTAGATTGGGAAAGAATCTATGGAAAGCTTTTTCCATAGGAGGTATGCACCTAATTGATCTTTGCTGGTGTTGACAAAACCTAAGTGGAATCCATTTTGATGGGAAATCATTAGGAAATCCCAGTACTGTAGTTTAAACTAGAAAGTTGAAAAAATATCCCAGAAGATGTTGGCTTATTATTTTTCCATTGTTAGCAAAATTTATTTCAACTACCGGTAGTATGATTTATTAAACATCTTTTAGGTCAAAGTATGTGTTATTTGACATTGTAACACTGAGAGACCTTTCTCTGGATAAGTTTAAATAAGAAATGTGCCTATTTTATTGAACACCTTCACCCACTGAACATAAGTAAATTAAATTAATTTCATGGGTTATATGCTTTTTAGATAGTATCTCACTATGACTTTTTTTGGGACATATTTTCATTTTGTTTCTGTTGATTCTGTAGGATGGAAATGTGCCATAGTCTGTTGCTTGCCATCTGTCATTTTATGCATTATTACTATCTAGTTTTAAAGTCAACAATTCATTGTCTATTTTCAACCATAGTAATACTATATATACAAAAGTTGGTTGAATTGACTGCGTAATATAATTAATGCTGGTTCTGCTCCTGGTTGGATTGCTGTTTCCAGAAGGAGATGTTGGAGTTCATGCTCCTTACTCTGTATGTTTTAGGAATATGGGTACTTCTTTCCTTTTATTTATTTATCCATATGAGATAACTCTTATGTAGACTTTATCTATGATGCCATCAGTATGTTGAATTACAGTTGCTATACTGGCATACAAATTTCTCTCATTATCAAAAGATATGGATTACATTGTGATAGTTGTTAATCAAGATTGGTCAATATGGTTTATTAATACAGTATAATGAAAGTAAGAAACCTAGTTTAGACATAATGGAGAATAAACCATGATTGTTCATTTAGCCTTTTCTAGATGATTGGTCATCGAGTAGGGGAGAGTGCCTATTGATTCAGTAAAGTTATTAGAGAATCATGAGGTTTTTTTAATATCTGAAAGGATCTTTGTCAGCTTTGACAAAATTTGTTATCAACACTTTATCAGGTGTGATAAATACTGATACTGATTTGTGCATGCTTTGATTTTACAATCTTAATGTTCTTTGTGGTCGAGAAAACATAAGATTATGTCTTTATAATATTATAGAGTGGTATATAATACAATATGCAAATCTGTGCCATGCTTGGTAATTAATACCACAGTAATCCTAAAATAAAAATAGGAAGTGTAGAGATGTTGTCTTTTTCTTTGCTTTCACTTAGTGAAAATTAGATGAGTTTTTCTGACTTGAAAACTATATATTTAATATCTATATTCTCAAGCTTATGGTATCTTAAAAATATAAACATGGTGGCATAAAATGTATTTGCCATCAGTTTTTAAGTAATAGGGGCAGATAGTGGTCTCATCATTACTTGCTGAGTAAACCTTGGAGGGAGAATTTCCAGTAGTGGATTCAGCAATACTCACATCCTGTGAGTCACATTAAAGAGTTAGTTACTTGTCTCAACATGTCAAAGAGCACAGTTCTCTTTTGCTTCAAGAAGTTTGAATAACATTGCAAGGAACAACACTTTAAATAAGGTACCTTGGAAGCCTCACTGAGAAATTTAATAAAGTGGGCATTGCAGGGTTTTCTTTCAAGCTTAAGGTAACCAAAATTAAAATATAATATGATTGGCATGATAGAATTACACATTCTGGTGTTGTCCTTAGATGATATATATCAAATTGGCCTAAAGACTTCTGAATGTTTAATCTTACGTGAGAGTAACACTGAATAGATGTTCAAGTTCAATCTCAGCTATGGTAGTCCACTGGATATCTTTGGGTTGGTGACTCTCTCCCTTTGTCTTAACCCATCTGTCTCACAAAGTGTGACAAAATATTGGGGGAAGAAATCCTGTGTATTCCAGTTGGAATTGCTGGAAGAGAAGGGAGTATAAATGTATTAAGAAAACCTGATTTTTATTTTAGGCTTCTAATACTGACAGCTACTATACGACCAAAATGACATCTACCTCCACACAATTTCAACCATCTGAGAATGCCTGCAGATCATCGCTTGAACCAATCAAACAGGTAACATAATTGCATTTTTCAATATAATACTGTAATCTGATAGAAGAGGGAAAAGTTAGCATTGCATTGCTGAGATTCTGTGAAATAGCTGTATTTGCTTTCTTCTGCTAGCTTGATACAGTGAAACTTATTTGGAATTGGGGTTTGTAAAGCTTTAAATTTGTAACCTGTGGGAAGTTGTTTTTTATATTGATTGGTCCAGCTTGTCTTTAAAAAAATCCATTTGGTATGTCATAGGTACGACCAAAATTGCAACTGTTGAAAGTTCTGCATGCAGCAGGTGCTAAGGGTGAAACTTTTACATTAAAAGAGGTGAGTTCCTATGCACTCAATTCTGCCCTGGAAAGTCAGATTTTCAAAATTTGAATTAAGAAATTTGTCATAATTTACTTTTTAATGGCGTCCAGTCCAGACCAAGTCTATATCCATATTCTTATTCCATGTGATGTGGCTGCAAAATTTGAATACTGACAATGCTTCTAGAGTAAAACCAGTTGTCCTGGCAAGTGTTTAAAAAGAGAAAAAATAAAATGTACAGTTAGTCCTTGACTTATGACTGTTTGTTTAATGATTTGAATTATCAGTGGCTTGGGAAAGGGTGTTTTACAGCCTTTAAAGTTTCCAATCATTGCAAATGTTGTAGTTTCCCTTCCCCCCCATCATGACATTATAGTCTGGGTGCTTGGTAACTTGTTTGCACTTGATAGGTATAGGATGTTGGTGGCCAATTGATGCTTTAATGTTTTTAAATTATGCTTTTTATTTCTTCTCTATTAAAAAAGTCATGTCAGCTAAACTGGAAACATCCTATAAAGTCATTTCTTTTAAATTTAAAATGCAAAGTGTGTACAGTATTAGAAAAATGACACAAGCTGTGATTTATAGGGTTATTCTGTCAGTTAGGAATTAAATGCTGTGGCTTTTCATTAGGAATGTGTCAGATGTTCCCGCAGAGTTGTTTGACTTATTTTAAATACTTATGCATTTAAATAACTTATTTAGCTTCCAATATTTTTGCAAAAAACAAATTCAGTGCTTCAAATGAATGAGTTTCCATGTTAAAATGTTAACTTGCCATAGCAGCCTACATTTAGCACTGTTTTCTATAATAGCTAGAAGCATAGCCAGCTTTCTTCATTTTGTTTTTTTCTTCTGATTTTTTTTTGTTGCTGCTATCATGATATTATGCATAAATTCTATGCATAAAATTCAGCTTGAAGAATGGATTGGTCTTATAGATTATGCACTAGGCTACAGCCTACCTTGTTACATTTTATTATTTAATTTGCACTTGGAGACTATTAGTTTGATTCTCCATGATTTATATGATAGAAAACAAATTTAAAACATTTAAGTAAGCTTAAATACATAAAAGAAAAGCTTCTGAGAGTGAAATAAGAATAAAACAAAAATGTATCTAGAAGGACTTTTGCTCAACTTCGGCTAGTGTACCAAATTGCAGACCTTAGTTTGCACAAGAAGACATCCCCAATACTACCCAATTAAACTATAGCAATGCAATTTACATGGAGATGACTCCAAAACAAGTAATAATGCTTTCCAGATTAGCTCTGTCTTTATCATCTTCCTGAACATACCAGAGATGATGCTAGAGCAGGGGTGGGATTCAGCTGGCTCGGGCCATTTCAGGTGAATCGGATGTTAATTTTACATCCAGTTTGGCAAACAGGTAGTTCGGAAGACCAGCTGGGCCCTCCCCTCCCCTCCCTTCCCAGGAGTCCCCACACACTTGATTCTGGCTCCCAAGAGGCTCCAGGGAGGCTTCCTAGGCCCAATATGGGGCGCACCCCCATGCCCCATTTTTGCTCCCAGGAGGCTCTAGGGAGGCTTTTTTGGGTGCAAAAGAAGAAAAAAAGAAAAAGAGGGAGGGCAGGGGGAAAGAAAAAAAAGAGGGTGGGAGAGAGGGAAGAGAGAAATAAAAAGAAAGGGAAGGGAGAAAGAAAGAAAG
>BLBF01000083.1:193888-230648 GCA_015471245.1 Laticauda colubrina | reverse complement strand
AAGAAAGAAAGAAAGAAAGAAAGAAAGAAAGAAAGAAAGAAAGAAAGAAAGAAAGAAAGAAAGGAAGGAAAGAAAGGGGTGAAAGAGGGAGGGAAGAGAAAGGAAGGAAGGAAAGAAAGAAAGAAAGAAAGAAAGAAAGAAAGAAAGAAAGGGCAGGAAAAGGGAGGGAGGGAAGGGAGAAAGAGAGAATGGAAGTGAAAATGAATGAGAGATATGGATGGAGGGAGGGAGGGAAGAAGGGAGAGAAAAAGGAGAGGAAGGAAGGGCCACAAACCCTGGCACTAGGTGCAACTTCAGAGGATGCTTTGAAACAGCACAGCAATCCAGGGCTGGAAGGGACCTTGGAGGTCATCTAGTCCAACCCCCTGCTCCAAGAGCATTGTTAAAGTGAGTGTTGCTCTTTTGACCCATCCAATCTCATGGCCACCTAGCCACGGCCACCAAGCCACACTCACAGAACCAGTTGTTTAAAAATTTGAATCCCACCCCTGTGTTGGAGTGATTTTTATTGCAAGTCTTTCAGTAGATTGACATTGTGACTGTAGAGCACAGCCTCATTTATTTTCTGATATCCCAAATAGGGACTACATAAAAAAGAGATTTTTAAATTTTTTGGAACACCAGGAATAATTTTTATCTATATGATCTAATCAGTCAGGCTGATACAGGATTAAAGCAGGCATATCCCAGTGGTGCTTTTCAAAAGGCAAGTGGGCATTCTTAGTTTTTTCTTTGAAAACATTTTTCTTCACATCCAAAAAACAAGTCCAGTTGTCTTTTGAAAAGCACCATTAGGGCATCCATGACCTGGATAATTGAGAATCTGCAATTCTGCATAGATGTTAGAGCAGGCAATTTAGTTAGAGTAGGTAACATGATGCCAAACCATGAGGGTCAAAACTGGCAATGACCAGGACCCTTCAAGGCTTGTTGTGCGTGTGAGTGGCGGCGTTGCTGTGTGGTTGGTCACATCGGCGCAACCTCTTTGAACAGGACCCTGCAAGGATTGCTGTGCCGTTGTGCGTGCCACCACGAGTTTGGATACACTGGCGCAGCTGCTCATGGTAGGATGCCAGCTGCACCAGTGTGATGAAGCTCACGGAGGTGCTGCCATTCATTAGTACAATGCCACAACAAGCCTTGCAGGGTCCTGCTCCAAGAGGAATGGATAACAGGCAGGAAAATTTCCTTCCCCATTTTTCTGCCTTTCACAAAAACGGCTCCACTCCGAGCCTTCGGTGCATTCCACGATTGCAACGCAGAAGGCTCCATTCCGAATCTTCAGCATGACAATCCTGGGATACACTGAAGGCTCGGAATGCCTCTGTTTCAGCGCAGAATGACTTTCGCCCTTCTCTGCAGCTGGACACTTGCGCCCCCCCGTGCCCACGTCGCCACTTGTGCTGGCCATGCCCATCCCCCGGGCTTATTTTGGGGGTAGGGGTAATATTAGGCCCACCCCCAAAAAATTAGGATTGGGCTTATTATTGGGGTGGGCCGTGTTTTTGAGAAACACTGTAGTTAACTTTAGCTAGCATCGTCATACAGATGTTAAAAAAGAGAGACTGACCCCTGTATTGCATTGTAGGGGCCATTAGGATTTCTTCCTCACTATAATTGAATGAGACAGGAACCTAATTACTACAAAACAGTGCTTCCAATTCTTATTTCCCTAATTCCACCTGGTAAGGTATTGTGGTGGATAATGACAAAAACCACTGAGAGACTAAAAGGACCCCAACAGGCTCATTTCTCCTGCCAGGTCTTATTAGTGGTCATTTATAAGAGTGACAAGTACTATCTTAATTCCAGCCTAAATGCTGACTGAAAAGGTTCTAGATACCACTTCGTATTTACATTGGATTTACCAATACCAGAAAAGGGAAGGTTGGAGTGTGGGTGGTACTTATCTAATACTAGCTGAACTGGTGATAATTTTAGGAGATTTACCACAGTCAGTTTCTAAATTGCTGGCAGAATCCCCTCTGTTAAAAGAATATTGACAGTCTCCCAGATCCATATGGTCACACAAAACTTGCAGGACCCTGGATAGGCATAGGTCATGAAGGATAACCTAGAGAGTACTCTTATTCACCTTGGAGTGTTTAGGGCAGAAGGTAATGTAATCTTGTTCAAGATCCTTTCCAGCTCACAAAATACAGGGCAGAGATGCCCACTAGATTTTTGGGGAACTTAAGTCTCTTCCGGTTGGATCCTTTAAGGTGCCTAGGGAAGACTATCTGAATGCATCCAATCTTATACAAAAGTGGCAGCCTTCATAATTTGTTTTAAAGCATAATCTAATTTAACAAAAGTCTGATGGAAATTCTTTCTGTTTTCAGATTACATTACTTTTTTGAAATAAACATTCTAATGTATGGCTATTTTCATGTGATAGGCCAGATTTTTATTCATATTTATTTATATATCATATTTAGAAACCTATCTTCCTTCCATAGTGGTCTCTATTCAAATAAAATGTAAAAGCTAATAAAGCCATATATAAATATTAAGAAGCAGTTAAAACTAAAATAATAAGCATAATTAATAATAAATAAGCCCTTTGGAGGCTATAAACTCACATATTTTTCCTGATGGTTTTATTTACCTGATCATAACTTTTGTTTTTCCTTTTTAAATGTATTCTGTGATTTTCTTATTCTTTGGATTCATTTTAGACCTTTATTGATTTTTTAAAAATGTTTCAGGACATTTCTCTTACATAATGAATTATGGTAGAGATCCATAGCTGTTTTTATTATGTTCCTTGCTTGGTTATATTGCATTGAAAAATGTGTGGCATACGCACATACAACAGGTTTAAAAATTACTGAAACAATGGAAAGTAACACCACTGAGATGGTTTTTGTATAAGCGTAACTGAAATTTTCATTTTGTTTGGTTTTTTTAGTGTATGATCTATCTTGGAGAATACATTGCACAGAAACAGTTATATGATAAAGAGCAGCAGCACTTGGTACACTGTGGAAAAGACCAGCTGGGGAAGCTTTTGGGCTGTCAGAGTTTCTCTGTAAAAGAACCAAGGTAGGAAATCATACAAATAGAATAAGATTCTGCAAATTTTAATCATCTAAAGCAAAGAGTTCTCTTTTGTTTTGCGTAGATACAGTGAATTCTGGACCAATATTTCCTTTGGGAACACACCAGGGGTGGGATGCTACTAGTTCTGTCTGGTTCTATAGAGCCGGTAGCTCTGAAGAGCAGCAAACACAGAACCGGTTCTGTTTGCTGCTGTTTGGCCTGCCCGCCTCCTACATGACCTTTATTTTCTGCTTTTTCAACCTCAGCTACTTTGTGTGGCATAGCTGAGGTTGAAAAAGCAGGGAAACAGGCTTTTTGAACACTACGCACCTGCGCGCAGTGCTTTTCAGCTGTCCGGCACAGCCTAAGGTTACTTTACACGTGTGCAAAGCCAAACCAGTAGTAATACTGGTTGAATCCCACCTCTGTAACACACATCTAGCTACCGTGTTTTTCACACAATAAGAACCCCCCCCAAAAAAGTGGGTAGAAATGTCTGTGCATCTTATAGAGCAAATGTTGCTGAAGCCCTCCCTTCAGCCCCTGTGTCCTAGCAATTTGCCTCCTTGCAGCAAATAGCAAACAGCCTGGTCATCTTCAGCACACCCTGATTTAGCATGAACAGCTGATCGGCGGTTGGCTCGGCCTCCTGGAATACCGCCAATCAGCTGTCCAGGCTGCAGGGATCGCCGCTGCCCATTGCCTCCATGTGCCCATTGTTGGCCTTTGTGTGCCCCATTTTCGGTCTCCATGTGTCCCATTTTTAGCCCGTTCCAGGCAGTGGAGATTGAGATCGCCGCTGATTGCTCCTGGCGATTCCTGTTGCCTGGAACAGGCCAAAAACCGGACATGCGGAGGCCTAAAATGGGGTGCACGGAGGCAGCAATAGGTGGTGGTTATGGGTGGTGATCCCCACTAAATGAACTGTTGTAAGTTAAGGACTACTTGTACACAGGGCATTGGTGGCGATGGAGGTGGCAGAACCAGTTCTTAAACATTTACAAATACACCACTGCCTGCAACCAATTTGGTTTATTAACTTCATCCTGATTAATTGCATTAATATTTTGCTGAATTTGGTTACTGTAATACTATGCTTACTCTATTTATTTTTATTTGCATGATTAGTTACATTTATTACCTTTTTTTCTAAGAGAATGAATAAAGAAGAAAATGTATGCTTGATTTTCTAGTAGTATCTCATATGGTTTGGGTATATATTATATGTGAATGCTGAATATTCCAGTCTCTTTTTTTCCTTTGGCTGATCAGTATATTTGACTATAGCAGAATGGAAGCAAATGAGCATGCTAGAATCCATGTGCAGTACTAACATGCAGACACTGCTCTTGTTTATTAGTCAGTTACTCTCTGCTCCCATGCTGATGCATACTTAAGACCATGCTGTTGTCATGGGACTTAATTGCACAAGTATAGTATTGCATACTTAAGTCCTGTGAACTTAATTCTAACTATGCAGTAGAGAAGTTTGGAATGGAACTACACAGAAGTAAAAGTTTCACAGATTGGGTCTTGAATATTCCTATATCTATATTCTTATGTGCAGTGGAATAAGCAATAGTATGTAAATTAATAAATGGAATATTTAATTTCAGTCTATAGGTGCCATTATTATTATTAATATTACTAATAATATTATTAAAATTATAATTTTAATACTATATATATATATATATATATATATATATATATATATATATATATATATATAATAAAATAGTATTAATTAATATTAATAAATAATAATAATATATTATTTTTAAATATTCTTTCCTGTTAAAAATTATTCAGATAGTAAACTTAGAAATTTAGACTTCTCTAACTTCTGTTTTGATTCTACCTGTGCATGGAATTGGCTTATTCTTAGTGAGCCATGGTGGCGCAATGGTTAGAATGCAGTATATTGCAGGCTAACTCTGCTCAGCCTGGAGTTCAGTCCCAATGGGACTCAAGGTAGACTTCTCCTTCCATTCTTGATAAAATGAAGACCAGATTGTTGGGGTCAATATGCTGATGTTGTAAACCACTCAGAGAATGCCGTAAAGCAGGGGTTGCCAACCTTTTGGATCTCAAGGACTACCAAACTCATAATTTTAGATTCCAGGGACCACTAACTGATTCTGCGGGTGTGGCCTAATTTGTGGGTGTGGCTTGGTGGTCATGTGACTGGCTGGGCATGGCTTGTATGTAAATATTATAAATATTTATATAAATATTGATTTTTTTATAAAAAACAACTTTTTCCCAAAATCAGGCAAAGCAGGCAGACAGATTGAGTTGCTCACAGAATCACAGCTTTATTCAGAGATCTATCTATCTGCCATCGGCTAGCTCAGTCTGTCACATAAAATTTGCTTGCAAGCAAACTCACAAAATTAACTCACAGCACACCATGCATTTAAATATTGATTTTTTTATAAAAAATGAGCAACTTTTACCCAAAATCAGGCAAAGCAGGCAGATTGAGTTGCTCACAGAATCATTCAGTGATCTATCTATCTGCCATCGGCTAGCTCAGTTTCTCAAATTTGCTTGCCGTGAGTCTGCACTGAATTTGCTTGCAAGCAAAACTTCAGTCCTAAGGGAGATTCTGCTGTATTTAAAAGCAGACCCAAAGATCTAAAGACTTGCTAGAAAGCAAGGAATCCAACCACTTTCTTCTTCCTAGCTAATCTAAATCTTCCGGCACAGCAGAACAGATGATGGCTGGAAAAAGGAAAAATAGCAATTTAGCAGGCAAGTTTACCGGGTAAGGAGTGAGTGGGCAGGAGTGAGTGGCCCACACCGCCATGTGGGCAGTGCAGCTTGCGTTTTTGCACAACCTGGATTAATTGCTTTGTGGGGATTCTGGGTGTGAGATTTATCTGCGGCCCACCAAAATTTTCTCATGGTTCACCAGTGGGCCGCGGCCCACCGGTTGGTGACTGCTGCTGTAAAGCACTATGGGGCGGTATATAAGTCTAAGTGCTATTGCTATTCTGTGGATGGAAATTTTATCAAGCCTCCCAGCTTCATATTTGATACTCATCATTCTGTCAAGTGGTTTAACCAAACAGATCATTTCTGAAGGCTAGAGGGTTCTTTTTTTCTTTTAAAAGTATGCAGGTACAGGTATATTTGGCATGCTTAATTTTGTATGCATGCAGTCAATCCCTGTCTTGACAGAATAAGAATTCATTGTGTTAACTGAGTTTATAATAAATTTTCCTGCAGAGTCTTTATGCCAGCAATGGCTATGGCTATAAGGATTTAATGGCAGCTTGAGAACTGACATGAGAGAACTGATAACTGTTCTGAGAAAAAAAGTTTAAACATGTTTTTTTTTAATTGAAGACTTGAAATTAGGCCATATTTATTTCTATTCTTTCTCTAAATGCATCTGGCATAGATTTCTTTTCCTTCTTATAAATCATGTGCTGTATCATGATATTGGATAGCTCAGCAGTACTCCATCTTGCATAATATTTGAATTAAAAAGAAGTATTCTTTATGCATGGGTGCAGGGACCTTGTGTTTAAAGGCTAGGTCCCACTGGCCGACGGATGCAAAACGTATGCAAAAAGGACACAGCAGACGAGCAAAATTTCGGGGGTGCTCCATCCATTGTCATCTGCTCCAAAAAGTGACAAAAATTTGCATAAACAGAACGGAAAAGAAAGGAAAAGAATGGACGTGGGTAGTTGTAGTGGGGATGTTAAACGGATGTTCATAGGAAGCCTAGAGGATGTACATAGGATGCAAACTGTTCACTGCTCATCCTTTCTATTTCCGTGCTCCTAACGCTGTGTCGTTCCGTGTACCTTTTGTTTCCTCCCTCTTTCCGTTTTCAGCTGCAGCGGATGTGAGTTGAGGGGATGCCCAGAGGATGCAGAGAGGATACAGCGGATGTTTAATGGATGATAAACGGACATAGAATGTTTGTTGCTCGTATGTCAAGGATTGACATCGTACACAGTGGAAAGTTCATCCGTTCACAAAATTTTGTGCAGCTCAAAACTTCTTGAGTGGATGAAATCTCATTGGACGGATGCTGAAAGGATAGAGCACATGAAACACGTATGCAATGAGTACACAACAGATGCATAGCGTTTTCCAACGTTTTTTAACGTTTTACATCCTCTTTGCATCCGTTGGTGCAGTGGGACAGGGGCTTAAGAAACAGAGCTTGTTGACCGGAAGGTGGTCAGTTTGAGACCCAAGCTTCTGTTTCTGCTTCACCTCCTGCCAACCTAGCAGTTTGAAAGCAGGCAAATGCAAGTCGATAAATAGGTACCATTTGAATGGGAAGGAAAGAGTGTTTCGTGCACCTCAGGGGATAGTCTTGCTGGCCATGTGACCACCACAGCATCTTTATACAATGCTGGCTTCCTTGGCTAGGAAAGGGAGATAAGCATCTCTCCCTACAGTCAGACCCAACTGGACAGTTTAGACCCGACTTTATCTTTTTAAATTATTCCTTATATAATTATGTCCTTTATACAATTATGTTCTCCGCTCATTATTCATTATTTTTCCACAGCCTTGTTTATGATATGCTGAGAAGGAATGTAACTCTTACCACTACTACAGGTAGGTTTCTTCAAATTCATTCTTTTTGTAAAATTAATCTTGGTAAGTAAAAACATGTGAAAGCCTTTGCTTGAGATGAATTGCTCTGAGGATTGGGAGTATTGGGATTCTGCAGCCCTATGCTAAACAAAAAAGCTAGCAATATGTTGACACATATTGAAAAGAATGCAGAATCAGGGTCACTATCATGGTGTCAATGGTTTTAAGTGTGCCGATAGACATATCCTGTGCTGGTCTCCAGGCTTTTTTTACCTGTATGGCTTTGTCCTTTGTCCAAATCCTTCTGAGATGCAGAAAATGGGTTTGTGAACATGCATAACATTTTCCTGGTGAAGAAAACAAAAACTATTTCTTGTTTTGCTTTAATTATTTTTAAGTTGTCTATTGAATTATAGTAACTGCATTTTCTACACCAGGGTACTTCAAACTTGATAGATTTAAGACTTGTGGACTTCAACTCCCAGAATTCCTCCTCCAGTCATGTTAGCTCAGGAATTCTGGGAGTTGAAGTCCACAAGTCTTAAACTTGCCAAGTTTGAAGACCCTTGTTCTACACTGTCAGAGAGTCTGGTGTGAGAATATTAAATGCATTTTTGCATATAAATATACTGTTGGCTTTTTGAAGGCATTTTCCAGACCTGCCATTGTGGGAATGGAGCATTCTGGAGAAGTAGAGAATGTTTCTGTTTTTTCTTTGAACTACATCAATGTGGTCATTCTGAGGGTAGTGTGACAGTTATACTGAAGTTGATAGTTTCAGTCACAAGCAGTTGCTGGCATTTCCTAGACTTTGACCAGATCGGAACAAACTCTTTCCATTTCAGAAAAGAATCAGACCACAGACAGTTCTAGATGTAACAACTGGTTGAGGTTCCAATGGTTGTGCTCTGCCCCTGCACATGACCACACTTTGGGCATTTGGCAAACAGGTTATGCCCATTTTCAGTGACCCACAGTCACGCTTTGGCCATAAACTAGCATTTATTTTTAGTTTTCAATAAAACTAGTCTATACCATGGGTTCACTTAATGACTACAACCTCTGCAAAAACAGATAGTAAAATGGGGTTGGTCACATGACTGACCTACTTTACAACCATCACAAGTTATGTCATGGGAAGGTTCAATTGTGACAGTAACTCGAGGACTACATATACATCCAGAACAACTAAAAGAAATACAGAGCGTATGCACAGATCTTGATTTCAGTATATTTCTTTACCTTTTTTTAGTTAGAATTGGCTAATTTACCACTAGTCTGATTGGACTAGATAATCTTTGTTAACATCTCCACGAGACGTTCAATTAATCCAGTGTTGTAGACCAGTACGGTGTTTCAAACAGGAATTCAGGTAGTCCTTGCTTACTAAACGCAATTGGCACTGGCAACTCTGTCAATAAGTGTGGCAATTGCTGAGCAAAAAATCATGTCATGAAGCTGGATGTCACTTCTGTTTCTCTGGTTAAGCAAATCACTGTGGTCATTAAGCAAGACATCATAGGACTCTAACTTGTAATTTCACACTTGCATTCTCCATTGATTCTGTTTGCCGGAAACTGGTTGTAAACCTTGCAAATGGTGGCTGTCCAATTTTGGGACAGCCATATATGCAAGGATTGGTTGCAAAGCTGTGTTTTTCTCAACTATTGTAAATTTGAACAGTCACTAAATAAGGCAGTTGGTAAGTGCGGATTACCTGTATTGCTGACCTTGCTCTGTAGAAATCAGTATAATATTAAGGAAAGTGGGTTTCGTATTTATTTGCTGGGATGATTTGATTGGCTGCCTGAATGCGTGATTTAATATAATTTTAAAAGCTAAAAATGAAATAAACTTTATTTTGACATGATACAAAATTCAAAATTGTATCTGAAGATGCTTTCCTAAAGCAGTCGGGACAACTGTGCATTAATTTTTTTTAAATCAAGAAGCATATATGAGCAATCAGTCGATAGTTTTGCTTTGTGCATGATAAGATTGCTCTCAGTGCAAGCTTTATATACATTTATATACATAAATGTTGGCCTTTACAGTCACTTCAAAGAACATGCCACCAATGGAGCTCTCCAATCTGATGTAAAAAGAAATGGCTATTGTAGATAGCTCTTTATTCTCAGGTTAAGGGTCATCCTAATTTCTGGCTGAAGTACCTCTGTCTGTCTAGAATGGAGTTCTTGTGTGCAGTTTCAGTGTATTTTGCAGAAGATTTGTTTCTTTTAGTGTGATCCTTCTTTGTTTTTGATTTGATCCCGATTTTGTTTTGAGAATCATTTTGAGACTAATACATTCACAAAGTTAAAACAAGGTGTGCACATCTGTATTTTCTTTCTCAGCAATAGAATAGAGAGCTTATTTTTATGTTTCAGGAGGGGGTTGGTGGCAGTGGATGACTGTAAGTGAAAACTGTGAGTGAGGCTATCTCCTTCTTCTCTTGACCCAGTTGGTATAAGGGGGACAAGGCAGATAATTCTCACCAGAAATTTGAATCGGTTTTTACAGAGTTTCCAAATTTAGTCTGAAAGTTCCATTATGTCTGCTGCTGAATGGTTAGTGAATGTAACTATTTTAAAAACTTCTGACTTCTCTTTTAATCTTTGTCGTTTTCCATGGCATACCGTATATATTCACATATAAGCTGACTCTAAAACTCAAAAAAATTTTTATCAAATTGGGGGTCGGCTTATATGCGCATAAATCTGATCTCACACAAACGAACTGACATGACGACACTTCTCAGATCATGCAATATCATCGACATTACCATTCAGTCATACATACAGCCATAAAAATTGAGACTGCACTAAATAAAGTTAATTCCGACAAACTACAACTCAATTTCAATGTTAATTTTAACTATACCTCAAATAAAATGCAACATAATTACATCTAATTAAGCACATTTTTTTTACTCTGGGCGCCTCCATTTTGCTTTTTCTATCACCGGATCATAACACACTGTGATTGGTTAGTCATTCACGTGACTGCTTTCGTGTTTGCGATCGTCACGTGCAACATCAGATTCTTTACATACTGGGTAATTAACTTAATATTGTTTCTTACACAAATGCTTTGATAATGAACCTTCATCAGTGCATTGCATATTGATACTCTTTTGTTATTAGCCCAAACAACATACCATGGTATTTGGGGGTCGGCTTATATGCGAGTTTTTTCAAAATTCCTCATTTTGGGGCAGTTTTTTAAGGGTCGGCTTATACGCGAGATCGGCTTATATGCGAGTATATACGGTACATGTATGCGACTTCAGAGTTGAATTGGCATCTAGCTAGATCTTTATTATGGTGAAAAAGACCATCACAGAACATATAACATGATGTTAGTAACATAGTTTATTATTGCATTTAAAAAAAAACCCATAGATAGAATATCTGTGGAGAATCATCCAGGTCGTGGTTATCCGAAAGGTGTTTTTTAAAAGGCACCTGGACTTCCTTGGTTTTTTCCTTGAAAACATTTCACTTCTCATCCTTGAAACAGTTTCTTGGATGAGAAGCAAAACATTTTCAAGGAAAAAAAAAACAAGAAAGTCCCACTGCCTTTTGAGGAGCACTTTTAGAATACGCTGTACCAGGGTTATACCAAGTTCAAAAAAGATATTTATTTGTCTTCACTTCAAGATCCAGCTAGTCACATCTAATGTATCTACATATAAGGAAGGTACATTGTACTGGCGCTAATGGGCACTTCCTAATATTTCAGAGATGGTAGAGTTACTTTCTCATTGGGTTAGAAGTACACTCACCATGTTCTGATCCTGATCTAGCTATGCACTGGCTTTTCTTTAAAAAATGGCAATAGGACAAATATGTCAACAATGGTTGTTATTCTAGTGTTAGAAGGTGGTAGCTACAGTAATTAGGATTTAGGGGAAATAGAGTTGGATCTATCAGCTCCATTCTCGATGTGTGAGTGAGCTAAAAAAATTTGAACTATGTTGGATGAGAAATTTCGAACCATTTCAAACCCATACATGAAGAACTTGGTATGCTTACTTGACAAGGGCTCCCTCTGTATTGTGAGAATGGTTATTACCAGGGAAGGTTTTTTCTTTCTTTACCTGCTGTCTAGATGCTGCACAGACACTTGCTTTCGCAAAGGATCAGAGCGAGGATAATCCAAGTCAAGATCGGCTGAAGGTAAACCCATTGCTGGGTGGTTTATTTTGTCGTACAGAGTGTCCCTTCTCTGTATCTGTGGAAAGTGGATTGCTAGAACTTCTGACTTGTTTACTGGTGAGTCTTTGCCTTCTTCAGAAGTTCTTGGGACTCCACGGACCAGGGACAGAGTTCTCATTCTCTGTTCTCTACCTACAGAGTTCCATTCTCTGAACATGTTCTCTGGGATGTAGCATTTCTTTTCCTTAGTCATACCAGCTTTCACTGGGTGGGAGGTTTTTTTTAATTTATCAGGGACTGATATTGATATTATTACTTCATAATAACTCATAATACTTGATAACCTTAGGAAAATCAAGATGGTTTCTCATACTATTGTTGAATTAGTAATGTCCATCTCAAGAAAAAGCTACCTAATTTGATAGAGATAATAAGCTTGATAGCATTCCTTTGCAGCTTTTTGGAAACATTTATCCTATTGTAGCTGTATTGTAATGTGTTCTGTGTATGTTTGTGTGTGTGTATATACACACGTGCACACTCAACAAGTTCAGGGATAGGCAGCTTGGCATCTTCCAAAAGTTTTGGGCTACAACTCCCATGAGAGTTGTAGTGAAAGACTTATGAAACTATCAGGTTGCATCTCCATGTCTATTTGATCTTTAGCAAATGTCTTGTTCAATTAATAAATGCAATTTTTGTCCTTATTTCTACTGTCGTTCTGATGGTATTTGAACTGTATGTGACTATTGCTGTTAAGCTGGTGACTAAGAAAGGAAGTGTTACATCCCTGTGCTTCTGTCATAGATCTTAGCTGATAGTTATTTCTCCTTTCTTCTTTAAGCATAATAACACAGAGAGCAGTTTCAGTACTGAACGGGAAGACCATGAAAATGATCAATCTTCCTTAAAGCATACATGCAAGGAGAAAAAAGGTAAATCGACACGATTAGATTGCTTTGACTATTGGACACATTATTTATCTAATGGATGTTGCAGAATATGCACATACTGGTTGTTTTTGTTGTATCTGTGAGTCCTAGGTGGTTTTCCTTTTTTTATTTTACTATTATTTCTTGATACAGTTAGATATCCCAAAGTATTTTTAAGAAAACATCTTATTTCTCTCTCATGTGAATATGCAAATTAGGTAATATTCAAGTCATCAGTCTAATTCATGAAAATTTCACATATAAATTAAATGTCAAAAGGGAAGTCTGTTTTCCAAGTTATTCCATGTAACTTTTAGAATAGTCACATTGCTGTAAAGATAGTAATAGCTTCATAAGATATGACAGATTTATAGTTGATTACTTAGAAAAACCCTTGTTTGTGATTTCTCAAGATAGATTTAAACTCTATCATTAAATATCACACACTATATGAACAGAAGCGAATACAAAGAGCTTTTTGTTTATAATGTGATTGGAAGAAATAGAAATATCTACAGGTTGTCCTTGACTTAACAACCATTTGTTTAAAGATGGTTCTAAGTTACAGTGGCCTCAGAAAAAATGATTCATGACCTGTCCCTTCACATCAGCTTTTAATCAAGTGATCACAATTCAGATACTGTGAATGGGCTTACATTTACGACAGGTTGCAGCATCCCGTGATCACATGGTCACCATTTGCAATTTTCTCAGGCAGTTTCTGACAAGAAATGTTGATTAGTTTAGTGGTAAAAATCATCATGAAATTGAATCCAGTAGTGTATGACTCGCTTTACAACCACACTGACATAAGACTAAAATTCTGACCCCAAATGTGGTTGTAGATTGAGGACTACTTGTAATTCACACAGATGCTATACATGGATATAATGTTAGACTAAGTTGTACCCGAGTAATCAGGCTTGCCAGTTGATTTCACAAGCATAGTTATTTTAAATTAAATGTCTTTTCACTTTTGCAGATGGGGTACTAATAGATAACCTTTCAAAAGAGCAGACCACATTGGATTTATTAGTTGAAGAATGGGATGTAGCTGGACTTCCATGGTGGTTTTTAGGGAATCTGAGAAACAATTACAAATCCAGAAGTAATGATTCAACAGATATACATACAAATAAGGTAAACATTAGCAAATAGTATGATGTATATGCATAAATCTGTATATCTTACTCTGATTTCATTATTTTATTAAACATTGAAAGGATTCTTATTCTCAAGTGGTCTTTGACATTTTTGATTGTTGTTTTTAAGGCTGAAAAATAACATGCTTAATGATCATAGATACTGGCCTTATACCAAACAAATACCAGCACATTAGATAACCTCAGGGAACAACTGGAATTATCCGTTACCACAGAACAAGTTGGGCTGAGAGAGTGTGATTGGCCCAAGGTCACCCAGCTGACTTTCATGGCTAAAGTGGGACTGGAACTTACAATCTCCAGCTTTCTAGCCTGTAGATAGAGTTCCCCAACTTTTCCAGTTTTGCGGACTGTAGGGGAGGGGAGGGGGAGAGGCAATGGTTCCATTTGAATGGTGGGCAAAGTGTACATGCAACTCTTTGCATGAGCAGTGGGCATGTGCACCTGCCACTCACAAGAAATGGAGTGCATGTGCATGCACTCGTCCACGCCCACTGCTTGCACAAGGAAGGATGCTTGCCTGCCGCTTCAGGTGACCTGGTTTTGAACACCTCACAGCCCGGTAGTGGCCAGGAGGTTGGCGACTTCTGCTGTAGATCTCATTAATATTATTTGATATAATTAATAATGTATTAATATTTATTAGTATATCAAAAAAGAATGACATAGAGATAAAAGTAAAAACTGTTTTCTGTTATAGGGTGTCATATAATTGGTGACTTTTAAGGAAGTAAGAAAGACTTCCAGAAAGTGGAGTTATGGAAGTAATGCGGGATAATGGGGAGAAAAGTAGGGATTTGGAAAACCATCAACATGAAAGAGATTTCATACCTGATCTTACTGCTCCTGGACTTTACTATATCACGTAAAGTTTGGGAAGAATGATGGAAGACCAATTCTTTTTTCTCATTACAATAATGAGACTGCCTTTTCCCTTGAAAAATGAAGCTATTTAAAGCATTCAGGCACTAGAATACCTGATGCATATGTACGTGTTTCTATGTAATTATCTCCTTCCTGAGGTTATTGTATAATTTATATTATAAGTTAGTTGGGTGTTAAATAAAATTTCTCAGCACACATTGCTGAAACAGGAAGAATGCAATGTTATTGAAAATTGCAAGTTATTTTTTACCTAGCTGCCTGTGGCTATAAAGAGATGTTTTTTGAAGTCGTATATTATAGTTTCCTTTATAAAGTCAAATAAATAGCAAGTCTAAAAATCTTCTAAGTGTATTTCTTCATTCTTCTTTAGGATGTAGATACTGCTATTGTTTCAGATACGACAGATGACTTGTGGTTCCTCAATGAAACTACTTCAGATAACTTCAGTGTCACAGTCCCATCAAAAATAGTTGATTGTGAACAAGTAAATGAAGAAAGAAAAGAAGATAATAAAATAGTAAGTCCCAAAAATTGGAAGATATATGTTAAATGAGTATAACTTATTTATTTAATCCCACCTTTATTATTTTTACAAATAATTCAATGCAGCAAACTTATTCCTTCTCCTACTTTCTCCACAACAACCCTGTGAGGTGAGTTGGGCTGAAAGTAACCAGCCCAAGATCACTCAACTAACTTTCGTGGATAAGTCAGGACTAGAACTCGTGGGATCCAGCTGTCTAGCCTGGTGCCTTAACCACTAAACTAAACTGGACTAACAATCGCACTATTAGTCATATTGTTGTCATAGTCCAATTGCAAAAATAAAACTTTTTCTTTATAGTAAGAAATTAAACTTCAGAAAACATTGATGTAGCTTTTGATCTAAAGCTTTTGACCAGTGTAATGCTTTTGCGCTTACTGTGCTAACATGGCAGCATGCTCCTTTTCTGATTTGTATATTATATTTATTTATTATAGATGAGTGAAACAGCATCTTCTGATGACCTTGAAGATTCTCAGTTTTTAAGTGATGATACAGATACTGATATTCCCTCTGAGGTACCTTTTTATATTTAGTGCACTTGATTTGATTATAATGTTTATGGTTACAAGCTTAGTAAACAGCTTTTTAAAGTACTTAAGAGATAGAAACAGCTTTTTCAGTACGTAAGAGATAGAAACCAATAGTTCTCATTACTGTTGTTTTTTATTGGACCATCTGAAGTAATGAAAATTTTTTAAGATATTTATCTGTCTTATCTAATCGACCTAAAGGAATTCAGGGTAATCATTCAGTCATTTTATGCTTCTTTTAATTTTTCAACTTTCTGCATCATTCTTCCATTTCATTGATCGCTGGATTTGATATTCAGGTAGTCTTCAGTTGATGACAGTTCATTTCATGACTGTTTGAAGTTACAGTGGTGCTGAAAAATTATCCTATAAACAGTTCTTGCACTTAAATCACAGCGCAAGTGGTCATATATTTAAAATTCAGGCAGTTGGCAACCAGTATGTATTTACAAAATTCCAGTGTCCTGGGGTCATTGCGATCACTATTTGCAAACTTCCCAGAGGTCTTCCAACAAGTAAGTCAATGGGGGAAGCTGGATTCACTTATCCACAATGATTCACTTAATGACTGTGGCAAAAGACCATTAAAATCACCTGTAACCCACATAACCACTTAAATGATGGAAGTTCTGGGCCCATTTATTGTTGTTAGTCGAGAGCTATCCGTACTTAACTTTTTTGCTCACACTTCTGTGACTTCAGATCAGTTTTCAATAAATAGCTGAAATGTTGGCATAAGCAAACTAATGGTTTTAGAAAGTTTTTTTTTTTTTTAAATAGTCACTGACTGTATTTGTGTACTTGTGCAGAGGTGGAACTGAAATGTTCTGGAGCTGAGACAAATTGGTGACAGTGCTTCCTATTTTGCTCATTGTACATCCCGATAGCAGCACTTCTTAATTCTGCTTAGTTATCTCCTGATTACTATAGCTTTAACAATGATTTGGATAGTGTACTTTAGAAGAAAAAATAATGCAGGTGTATGAACTTAATATCCCTGTTGTTTCTCTCTCCCCCCCCACACAATTAACTTTTTTGTGGCATATTAGAAATAAATTAGGTGAATGGAAGGAGGGGCTGGAGAAAGGGCTGGGATGTAAGGACGAGAAAGCAGAAACATTTATCTTTATATTTCTCCCCATGGTCTGATTAGCAAAGGGCCTGGAAGGTAGATCTGTATGAGGCTTGAAAATCAAAATCTTTTAGAGTGCTGATCAATGATTCCTCATCAGTGAACTAAAGTATTAGACTTTGTGTTCTGGTCCCAGTAGCTTTCAACATTTTGATGAAGGGGTTGGATAAATAAATGGAAGGCAGGCAGGAACATGACATAAAGCTGGCTAGGCTATCTCAGGCCACATGTGGTCCCCAGACTGCATGCAGCAGCCTGCCAAACAGCTTTGTGCAGCCTGTCAAGTTTTTTTAAATAGCTGATCCAGTGGTATCACAGTCACCAGGAAGACCTGCAGCCTTTCACATCCACTCTGAAAGACATACTACTGAGTGCTTCTGGCAGTCTCGTGGACACTGCCAACTCCTTTGCTGCCACCTTGGGGCTTGCTGCTGAAAGCTGATTGGCATAGCAGCAATTCCTTGTGGGCCATAATTTTTAAGATATTAATCTGGTCTTTTCTCTATATAAATTGTGCAGACTAGCTAATATTTTAAAAGATATAAACCCAATTCAAAATTATCTTGGTAGGCTGTTTTCCTAATGGAAATAACAGAATGAAAATCAACATTATACAATGGATATGAAATATTTTTGACTACCATAATGATATTCCAGTGAAACAGATTTTTTGCTATTATATCTTGGATGTTTCTCTGCCTACATTTCTTTACCTACACTTGATTCTATGGCAGATGAGTTTATTTAGGAGCCCTGGTTGCGCAATGGTTAGAATGTAATACTGAAAGCTAACTCTGCCCACAGCCTGGAGTTCAATCCTGACAGGCTCAGGGTTGACTCAGCCTTCCATCCTTCTGAGTTGGTAAAATGAGGACCCAGATTGTTGGGAGCAATATGCTTATATTGTAAATCACTCAAGAGAGTGCTATAAAGCAGTGATTGCCAACCAGTGGGCCGTGGACCAGTGGTGGTCTGCGAGAAAATTTTGATGGTCTGCAGAAAAATGTCACGCCCCCCAAAAGCAATTAATCCAGGCTGCGCAGGAACACAAGGCTGCGCCACCCACATGGCCCATGGGAACACAAGGGTTGTGTTGCTTGCATTGAGGGGGAAACTTGCCCCATTCACCCCACGCC
This sequence comes from Laticauda colubrina, assembly GCA_015471245.1. Taxonomy (NCBI): domain Eukaryota; kingdom Metazoa; phylum Chordata; class Lepidosauria; order Squamata; family Elapidae; genus Laticauda; species Laticauda colubrina. Next base: position 212,555 of record BLBF01000083.1, on the reverse strand, counting down.
TGGCCACTGGGCTGCTTCTTTCCACTTCTTTGTTCTGCTGCTTTTGGCTGCACGCAAGGAAAGCAGCAAAAGTCTTTCTTTCCCCCAAACTCTACCAGAAATGAGTCTTTGGGACCCTGCAAGGCCTCCTGCTCCAAGAGGTTGCGCCAGCAAAGACTCATGTCTGGTGGAGTTTGGGGCGGAGACAGAAAGACTGCTGCTGCTGCTTCTGCTGCTTTCCTTGCATGAAGCCAAAAGTCTCTCTCTCTCCCCCCAAGGACAGGGCTGCAGATGGTATCCTGCTATCCCAAATAAAGAATGATCGATTGGAAGGAAAACAGGGTGGGGAATTTTCCTGCAGACTCTTTTTTGGGATTTTCCCAGGGTCTTTGATCCATGGGATTTAAAATTATGAGTTTGGTGGTCCCTGAGGTCCAAAAGATTGGCGACCCCTGCTAATAAAGCACTATGGAGAAGTGTATAAGTCCAAGGGATATTGCTATTACTGTTATTTATTTATGCATTCATTCAGCTTAGAGGCTGCCTCACTCTTATTCTAGTGGCTAGTAATTAAAAAGTAAAAACTAAGAATCATACTACAGAATAAAATAACGTCCAACAAGGGCTCAGTCATCATTAGTGGTGGGATTCAATTTTTTTAAACTACTGGTTCTGTGGGCATGCTTGGTGAGCATGACAAGGGAAGGATACTGTAAAATCTCCAGTCAGAGGTGGTATTTGCTGGTTCTCCGAACTACTCAAAATTTCCGCTTCTGGTTCTCCAGAACTGATCAGAACCTGCTGAATACCACCTCTGGGATCATACCCTGAGAGAATAGCCTGGTCTTCAGTAGGTCCTGAACATCATCAGGGTGGAAGCCATCCAGTTCTTAGAGTTTGTGTGTTGAGTGGGAGCAGGTACTGAGGCAGATGATATACTTCTTGGATCCTACTAGTTGACACTGCTTGTAATTAATGGGACCAGAAGTGTTTCTACTTTCACTTGATGGAAAAATATAGCGGGAGACAAGTCTATGCAGTATGTTAAGACAGGAAAGGTACATTGGCACAGTAGCTGTACTTCTACAAGTCAACAGTATAACCCACTGTTAAAAAGGAAAATGCAACTTTTAAGTCTCATCAATCGAAACATTGTTTTTAATAGTGGTTAGCAAATTCAAGAAAATACAGATTTTCTACTGAAATATGTATTAGAAGATCCCATCTGAATACTGCATTCTGTTCTGGCCACTATACTTTAAATATTTTTCAGAAAAACAGATATAAGTTCATTAAAGAAAGTGAGAATGATTGAGGGCTGAAAACTGAATTAGGACACTCTGAGAATTAAATTTAATGGTGAAAAGAGATAACTGAAAGCACTTTTGAAGTACCTGAAGCCAAAAGATGCAAGTGAATATCAAAACTATCATCCAAGAGTGTAAGATGTAGAACAATGATCTCATTTTATAGGAAAAAGATTCTGGTTGAATATTAAGAAAAACATCTTAACAGTAAGTGCAATTATCTAGTGGAGCAAATTGCTAATCAACATTCTCTGGTCAAGCACAGCGTGAAGAGCCCTCTGTGTGAAGATGTTTAAAAATGAATTCCTGCATTTAATAGGGTTGGATTAGCTGGCCCAAGTATCTGTTTCAAGTTGGAGTATGTGTTATCTATATTGCAGATCAAGCTTTGTTTGTTGACTATATTTTGCAGTATATATCGTCTTGACAAACTTGCCATTGGTCAGATAAATTATAGTTTCAAACTCAAAAGCCATCACTCTTGTATGTAGAGTAAGGAAGTAAGCCCCCATCAATTGTGTAGTTTCAACACATTTTATACTATGATGAAGGCTGAGAAATTCATTAAATGTCTTTTGAATTTAGAATGTGATACGAAGAATTTTTTGTAGTAAAATGAAATTCTAGAATAGAAATGAAAGTGAAATTCATGGGAAAAGGGCTTCTTAATCAGAGATTTTGACTTCAGTGTTTTAAATAAACAGATTAGAATATTGACTGGTTTTAATTGAGGGACTAAATGGACCACTATTGAAAGCACTTGCGTTCTTTCTCCTTACAGAATGAGAAAAACAATATATGAATCAATATAATTGGTTTGACTGCTTCTTTTCATTCAGCAGGACAGTTGGCAGTGTGTCAAATGCAAGAAGTTCAATTCTCCCATTAAAAGGTATTGCTTTCGCTGCTGGGCCTTAAGGAAAGACTGGTTCTCTGATTGTCCCAAGCTAATACAATCACTGTCTACATCCAACATTGCTATAATGCACGTTAAAGAAGACCTGAAAGGCATAGATGTTCCAGATTGCCGAAGGACAGTATCTGCTCCAATTGTACGGCCTAAAGACTTATGCAGTTCAGTGGTCAAGCCCAACCTGTCCTCTAAAAGCTCTATGGATTCTTTGGATCTAGCCCTGGGATGTAAAGACAAAGAACCCTCTCTGCGACTTCTTAAGTGCACAGAAAAAGAAGTGCAACCTCTTGAAAATAGCAAAGAATTAATGAAGCCTTGTCTTGTGTGCCTGAAGAGGCCGCGGAATGGGAATATTATCCATGGAAGGACAGCTCACTTGGTGGCCTGTTTCACATGTGCAAAACGATTGAAGAAAGGACGATCAGTTTGCCCAGTCTGTAAAAAACAAATTCAGATGGTGGTTAAGACATTCATAACATAGCTGTGTTATTTGTTTGGATGCTGTGGACATTTGGTATTCAGCTATTATAAGAAAAGTCTGCATGCTACCAGAGTGCTATTCAAGGAAAGTAAATAATATATTTTATTCTGAACTTGTGAAAGGAAGAATTTATTTCTCATCATTAAATATAACACAAAAATATATCTACTTTGAATCTATTTCTTAGCTATTTCAATTTTGGAAAACAGCTGAAATAAATTGGAATTTTAAAAGTTATGTTTGTTATCACAGTTCATACTTAGACCTACAGTGATAACTGAAAGTTAAGTAATATGTTTGTAAAGATGCTCTAAAACTGTAAAATCCATGAGTCTCATGCTGAACGTTGCCAATATATGTTTTTCTTATCATTTCTAAAGCATATAATTTTGCACTGTGCTTGTAAGTAAAGAAGAAATATGTAGAAATATGAAAAAGCTACTGTGTTTCCCTGAAAACACGACCTATCCCAAAAATAGGCTTGATGTTTACACTTTTGCCCAATATCAACCCTACTCCATCAAAATAAGCCCAGTTAAGACCTTTCCCACTCCATTGCACCTGATTGCATGGGGTAAGGCGATGCGCACAGGTAAAAAGTGAGAGGGATGGGGCGGGGTGGAGCTGCTTACCTTCAGACAGTTGCAGCCAGGCCTCACACACCCCAACACCTGCCTCGCCTTGCCTTGCCTTGCCTTGCCCATTTCTGCTGCTGCTGCTTGTGTGCATTGCCCCTAGTCTCCATTTCACTATCAGAGGCCTTCAGGAAAGACCTCTGCAGCCAAGAAAAGAGCTCTGGATTGACGTGTGGATCAATCCAGAGCTCATTTCTTGGCTGCAGCAAAACAGATAGCAAAATGGAAGCTGGGGGGCACCATGTGCGTAAGTCTGGAGCTTGTTTCTCAGCTACAGAGACCTTTCCTGAAGGCCTCTGTCAGCGAAACAAGGCCAGAGATGCCGTATGTGTCAATCCTGAGCCCGTTTCTCAGGTGCAGAGGCTTTTTCTGAAGGCCTCTGATGGCGAAATGGAGGCCGGGGTGACATGCATGAGTGGGCCGGCAGCAGCCACATGGGCTGGGCGGGGCTGTCCACGTTGCTGCAGCAAGGGGAGTCAGTGGAAGAAATTCCCCCAAAATAAGACATGGTATCTTTTTTTGGTGGCAAAAAAAGGACTGAGTCTTATTTTCGAGAAAATAAACATGGTATATAAGTGATGGGTTTGCAACCTATTAGAAATTATAGATATACCAGTTCAAGGTTTTATTTGAACATTGCTTTTTACAAAAATCTCTGTTCAGGAGCTGATATACCCAGATCTTCTGATGTTCCTATGATATTAACTTCAGTAGAACATTCTATATTAAAACTGTGAAAATTCTCTCTCAAAAGAGAGAACAGTAGATGCTTACTGAAAAGATGTTGTGTATAGCGGTAGTGGACTATAAGTTTGTGAAAGTAGTGCAATATTTCTCCATAGAGAAATGCATTTTTCCCTCTATGCTCACATGGAAACTTTAAAAAGTGGTGCAATTTGTTTTTATTCCTTCTGACTTCCTTAAGCCAAATTTAAATTGCTTTTTGCTTCTGTGTTCCAAGTCCTTTTCTGTTGGAAGACAACGATACTGGTGACTTTGATTTTGGGAAGTAAACATGTTTTCCATCAACTCTTAACTTCCCATTAACTCTTGCTATGTGCCTTCACTGCATATTTTGTCAAGGTGCTTAACTGGTGCATTTGGTAGAATGGCATGTGATTGCATAGACTCATCTTTGAAATAAAGTTATTTAAGAAAAATCCTTATTGTATGCACAATAAAATATCTTATTTACAGGAGCTGCTTCTTATTTCATAATAATTAAACAGGTTGACAACTTGTATGGTAAACCTTTTAAAATAATTGAGAACATTCCTTCAATGCCAGGTGGATACTATAGGTAGGATACCATATCCAGAAAAGATGTAACAAAAAAAAAATCTGTTCCATACTTCTCCCCTCCGACATGGTTTTCATTTTGTTGTGAGTTTCTACATCCTTATTCAACATACTGGATTTTACTGGTAGAGTTCATAAAATGACATAGGGAAACATGTGTAAGCAATAGGTGTTATGAAGAGAAAATTCAGTGACACTTTCAGAACTATGTGAATTCTTTCTACTGTCGAACAGCTGCTATTTAAGAAGATTATAGGCTGTGAATAGTCTTTTTTTTATGGATGATTTTGTAATGATTTTAGGTGTACATATTTTAGCATTACAGTATTAATAATGCAGTTATATATAACGTAATGCTGTCTACCAATATGATTTTGTAATGTGACACTTAGAAAGGGTTGGCCATCTGAACATTTTCATCTTAATTTCAAAACAATTACTGAGTTGGCAGACAAGATAATTTATAAGATCAACTAGTATGCAGCAGTAAACCTTTGTAGCTAGAATTGTTAAATAACTTAATAATTCAGCCAGAGAGGCAGTCTCAGCAAATATTGTTCCTGCTAAAGGGAAATCTGAAAACTTTAAAGAGTGATCAGTTGCTTCAACTGTGTGCCATAATTTATTAACTTCAAATACCACCATACTTAAGCTGTGGAATAATTGGAATTTTTGCTGTGCCACTGTTGTTCATCACCACCTGTGAAATAGCCAGTTCTGTAATGGTAGTCATAGAAGTTGGTCACTACATCACAAAGCTGGCAACCAAAAGGATTGGGTGTTGGAGATGGAAACCAAAAGAGATCCATCTGCATACGATGCAGTACCATGAGTGTTACATTATGGCTTGGAAAAGCCACATCCTCTCAGTTCTGAAGTTAATCCAGTGGACTAATTAAGTTCATAAACTGATTAAAATGTGGAAACTATATGACAACCTGCTTCTAGCAAAAAGATTAAAAACACATTTTTAAAACTTTAGTTAATATAAACATTTGATGAACAGTCAAGATGATAAAACAAATATTTATTAAAACTGCAAAAGAATGCTGGTGTTTCTTTGATAGAAGGTTCACAACTATGCAGAACAAAATTTACATTTTTCTCTGTCCTCAGATTTTACTAGATTGGGCAAAATAGTTTTAACAGACACTGCCTTCATATTGCGTACTAACAATTTGCAGAAATGAAGATTTGAATAATAAAACAGTAGTTTTATTCTAGAAAAACATAGGTACTAACCATAAATGTGCCTTCTATTGTTTTTGAAGTAAGATTTTAGTCTGATCTATGCCTAGCTTTGGGTTCAGGAAATAATTTTAAAGAATTTGGATGAATTTTGTTTCAACTGTATCATCACTTCAGTGACACATTGGTGGATATCTTCAGGTACCTGAATCAGTGCTTTTTCTGAAAGTCTGAAGGCTGCAGACTGAAGATGTGGATTCCAGCAATACTCTGCTGAAATTGGTAAGACTATTTGTGAGGATAGTTGCATTTATGCAAGATTTATGTCCAGTCCCCAATAAGGTATATCAATATATCAATCTTTTTGCTGAATATATATTTTAGGATAAATATTTTTGTCCTTCTAATCAGGTTTTTAAAATAAATACTGTTAGCATTTATGTATACTGCATCAAAATAAATTGTATCCATTGAAATTGATATGTTGTAGACACAATGAATAATATAAGCTTGTAGTCATTCCGTTATTTTTCTATTAAAGTGGAACCAGGTGTAATATGTAAAAAAAAAAGATCTTTTAACCCTAATAAGGGTTAGGAAATTCATGGGGATGAGCTATTTAAAATATATTGTCTTTTTTGTAGCAAATGGAGCTTAGTCAATATGCAAGAGAAGTTTGACAAGAAGAAATTTTTATCTGCTAGGGCAGTGGTGGCTGACCTTTTTGGGCTCCTGCGCAGACTGAATTATAGGCCCATTTTGTCACTTCCAATATTACAGGAAGTGACGAAACGGGCCTCTAACTCTGAGAAGCCTTGCAGAGGCTTTTTCCAAGCCTCTGGGAGGCCGAAAAAGGCCTCAAACCAACTGGGGAAAAAAAATCAGCTGTGAGGCATGCTCATGCGCACTAAGGTAAGTTTGCCTGCAGCTTGCGTGCCAGCACAAATGGCTTTGTGTGTCACTTGTGGCACGTGTGCTATAGGTTTGCCATTATGGTGCTAGGGAGATTTATGGGAATGAGCTTTTTAATACATATTGCCTTTTTTAGTTACAGGCCAACAAATACAACACAGAGATTCAGACTCCTGATTTCACCAAAAGTTATGATGGTTTCTTGGATGAAATCTTTCAGTTGAAAACTTTTTTGAATAAAGTTCAAGAACTTATGTTAATTTCTGTAATTCTTTGACACAGAAATAATTTCCATGATTTAGATTCAATTCTCCCTTTATCTCTAAACGTAAAAGGAAAATTCCATAGAAACAATCTTCTTATTTCCTAAAAGAAAAAGGTTTGTTGCCTGCATTTACAACTAGATGGCAGCAACTTCATTCAAGATACAATCACATGAAATACAGCACTTATACATTAAGCTAGGAATCGCGAGTTCAGTAGCATGAATATTTGTATAATAGTCCTGTGAGGATATCTAATTGTAGTGTATATCTATTATGTGTATCTCAAGTTTCTGCTAAACTCTTCCCAAATAGATTAAACTAATCAACAGTTAGAACATTATCTCTATCCAATGAAAATTGGCAAGCAATACTTCAAATTTAAGAGTTTTAAACTTCTGGAATTTGAGTTTATTCGAACAGTCCAATTGAAATGTTTTATGATGTGGGTATACATATCTATGCAGAAAGGTAAAATATTCCATGATATATTTTTGTGGGGGGCATTTTTTTATTGCTTACATAGCCGGTTTGATGTAATGGTTAAAGGTACCAGGCTGAAACTGAGAAGATTTAAGTTCTAACCCTGTCTTGGGAATGAAGCCAGTTGGGTGACTTTGGGCCAGTCATTTTCTCTGAGCCCTAAGAATAAGGCAATGGTTAACTTTTTCTCCGATGCGCTGTTCAGAGCATGCAGTAGTGGGAGGTGCTTAGTCTCAGCATTCAAAGGCTAAGCTTGATTTGTGGAACGCTCCTCCTCCACCACGTGACTCCTCAGTGTTCCCCAGTTTTTGTTCAGCCTCATGCGAGACAGGCAGTGCTTTGGATACTTCCTTGACTGAAACAGGAATATTAGCAGGTTTGATTGCAATTCGGTTTTCCTTTGGTTTTTTCCTTTGTCTTTAGCCTTCAATCCTTATCAATTTGAGAGTCTGGTTTAAGGGAAGCACTGTTCGTGCTCCCCCCCCCCCCCAAAAAAAAAGAGGTGGTGGGAGGCTTTTGGAACTGCTCTGCTCCACCTCCCCACAGATAAAATTTTCTTACCTCTGCCAGTTTTGATTGCTGCTGTGTATTCTGTTTGCTTGCTAGCGGCTTGATATTTCATTTTAAAAGTTGTATCGACTTTACCCCCCCCCTCCGAATGCCGTTTTCTTCAGTGGGGAAGTTAATTAGGATTAATTCCCCTTTCTTCTCTGCTGTTCTGTTGTTTGATTGCTCAGGCTTCGTTTGAGCTCTGGCTACGTTTGCAAGGTGGGAAGCTGCTGCTGAGAAGCGCGCGAAAAGACTTTAACTGCTAGAGGCCATCTTGAGTGCCACCTCGTGGCTGCACGGCTTGTCTGTTTTCCCTGAGCTGTGTGAGGTATTTTCTGCTCGAAGCAACAGAATCCCTCCAGGATTCTGAGAGTTGTTTTACCCTCGTTTTGGTTACCTGCACTCGAGGATAATTAATTCGCTTTTGAAATTGTTGGCTTAACCCTCACAGCTTTATTCTCAGTGGCACAGCAGCAAGCACCTAGGCCAGTGTCCGCCTGTGCAGGGAAGCTGCTGAAGGCCCTTACAGTCACCAATCCGGGCCTTAGGCGTTCGCTATTTAGCTAATTGGATTACTCATTAATATTGGTTGTTCTATTATTAATATAGGAATATACATATATCACTACTCATAGGAGCAATTACAAATCAATGATAGCAATAATATAATAATTATTGCAATCATAATAATCACTCATGGTAACAAACTACTTAACAGTATAATATTTTAATTTTCAATAAAATATTATTACTGAGATACGACTTATTATATATATATATATATATACCAGTAAAATAAAAATAATAAATAAAATAAAAAGGGGCAATAAGTACTTCATCAGGGCAACCGTTTTTGACTCAGATCGGACCCTGGGCGTGCCAACCGCCTTGTACACAGATTATATTCAATTACTGTTATTCTAATTTTAATCAAAATGGCAGATGGTAGCACCTCTCAGGCACCTTGCTTGAAGATAAAAGCCAAATCAAAACACAGTGGTAATTCTAAAGTCTCAGAAAGGGATGCCTTAAGGCACCATGAGGCCTTACAAAAGCAAATAGACAGGCATTCTTGAGAGGCATTCTTGTATCTCAGGGTGCCCCCTCTTCCAGTATGTCAGTTTTTTCACATCCTCCTCCTCCTCTAGATCTCTCCCTTTCATCCAGGTGCAGCTTAACTCCACGAGGACAACAGGCTCAAGTGTCTGGAACACCAACCAGATGGGCCCTGAAGCCACATTCACTCCAATAGCCGCTGGTCTTCGCCAGCGTGACAGCTTCATTGAGGAGGTTCTAGAAAGGATGAAAACCTGGATGGAGATGGCTATTAGCCAAGGGATTGCAGCAGGGTTTCAACATGCGGTAATGTCCAGACCTTACCCTATAGATACTGACCAAGAGCCTCAAGCTCTGAGGTCACTGACCAGGTCAGAACAACACCAGTCCAGGTACATTTACAGGGGGAAACCCCTCTCCAAGGGCCGGAGGAGGAGGAGGAGGAAGTAGATCAAATCTTTCAAATGGCTGAGTCTGAAGTGGGATCAATTCACGATAGCGAGCCCCTGTCAGAGGCAGACCCCTTAGAAGGGGAAATGTCTGAGGATGAAGGTCTTATTCCTGCCCAGCCTGCTTTTACAGGCTTATTTCGACCACAGCTTTTCAAATCTCTCTTGTTTAAGGCAAAGAATATTGCAGGCCTAAACAAGCCAAAACGTTCTGACACACCTGACCCTTCAGGGGAAGGACCAGAGGACATGACCTTCAACCAACCGGTAGTTGAAGCAGAGGTAATTCCAGTCCCACCCATATTTCGGACCTGGTGCAGAGGCAGTTTCGGAAGTCAGATTCTAGAAGCCCTCAGTCCTTTCAGAGGGGATCTTTTTCAATCTTTCTATCCGGGATCCTTCTCTTCCAGATACCAGAGACCCCCAACAGTTAGACCAGGACAACAACCAGATAGGTCCGTCTCAGTGGACAGAGGTAGAAGGGATGGTCAATCCAAAAGATCCTATCGGGGAGCAGGGAGCAGGCCCTTCCAGCGACCAAGATAACTCCCGGGACCCAATTCCCATTGGCGGACGCCTTAAGTTATTTGCTGACCAATGGGATTCCTCTACCTCTGACACCTGGGTCAGGGATACAGTTAGATTTGGCCTCGCGCTGGAGGTTAGATCCAATTCTCCAGATTCCTTCATGTCATACCCTCCTTCCAGAGACTCGGTCAAGCGTAATCTCATGGATTCCGCGATCCAACATATACTGGATATACGAGCCACCCAACCAGTAGCAACCAATCAACAAGGATAAAGTTTTTATTCACATCTTTTCGTTGTGCAAATATATATATATATATATATATATATATATATATATATATATATATATATACACACACACACACACACACACACACACACACACACACACACACACATATATATATATATATATATATATATCAGGGGGGTGGAGAGCGATATTAGATTTGAAACGTCTCCACTGTTTCTTAGTATATCGCAAATTTAAAATGCATACCCTCTCATGAATATTGCTGGGTATCAGGAAAGGGGACATGCTCATGCCCATAAATTGATGGAGGCGTATTTGCACATTGATATTTGTCCCTTTCATTATACATTTCTGAGATTCTGCTACAATAACCACCATTTGGAATTTGTCGCCCTTCCATTCGGATTAGCCTCCTCCCCCAGGACCTTTACCAAGGTCCTCAGGGTGATAGCAGCCGACCTCAGGAACATCCCGGTATGCCTCCAGCGTTATCTTGATGATATTTTGATTTTATCTCCTTCCGCTCATGAGGCAGTCATAGACACTCAGAACACATTACTATCCCTACTAGAGCATGGCTTCTTAATAAATTGGAAGAAGAGTCAATTAACTCCATCGACTCGGATAATCCATTTAGGGGCGATCATCATGAAAGGCAAAGGTTATCTGTCACCAGATAGACTAAATAGCATTCAAAAATTGGTTAAGGAGATCAGGTTGCTTAAGAAGGTGTCCTTAATGGACCTATAAAAATTGTTGGGCAAAATGATCCTCATGTATTTCTATTTTCCTTGGGGCTGCCTTCACACTAGATCCCTCCAGTGGTTCCTGCCACTGTACCAGCGATGCGGCTGAAGCAACTCCAAACACAAAGTCAGGGTTCCGCCCAAGGTTCTCATATCTCTCCTCTGGTGATCCAAACCGATTATCAACAGAGGCTGTCTCTTCAAGGAGCCACAAAGGCTCACCATCATCACAGATGCCAGTCTGTTTGGATGGGGAGCTCACGTTCAGTTGCTCTCAACCCTAGGCAGATGGTCTGACACAATACAGTCGTGCAGCATAAACTGGCTGGAATTTCGCACAATACACCTGGTCCTTTGCAATTTCTTCCCCCAGGTAACGCGGTCAGCACATACTGATACTGACAGACAATGTAACAGTCAAAGCTCACATAAACAAGCAGGAGAGCACACAATCGAAGCAGCTAATGCGGGAAGCAGAGCGCCTGGGTTGCTGGGCAGAGAACAACATACTTTCCATCAAGGCAGAACACATTTAGGATCTGTCAAATGCACAGGCAGATTGGCTAAGCAGGGCCACCATAGATCAATCGGAGTGGTGCTTCCACCCCTCCCTGTTTCAAGAAGCGGCACGGACATTTGGTCAGCCGGTGGTGGACCTATTTGCTTCCCCTCTCAACTCTCGGCTCTCAAGATTTTTTCCAGGTACCCATCCCAAGTGGCGGAGAATTTCAACTCGCTCCACTGTAGTTGGCCCTGGGTCTCCTGTATGTATTCCCTCCACTTATGCTGGTTCCCAAGGTCATCCAGAAGTTACTAGACAAGAGAGTGGAATTACTTCTAGCAGCAACTCACTGGCCAGATGGCCATAGTTCTCAGACCTCCACAGTCTCTTGGTAGCTCCCCCCTGGAGAATTCAGTCAGAATCTTATTAACTCGGGGGCCCTTCAACATCCAAACTCTCAATGGTTACAATTGACTGTCTGGAGGTTGAGCGGAGTGGTTTGAAGGGCGGAAAGCTCTCCAGTAGGGTTATCGACACTATCCCAGCTGCCAGACGCCCCTCAACAATTCGCATTTACAACGCCACATGGTCCATCTTCTGCAAAAGGGTGTAGTAAGTTTCAAATTGATCCTGCCTCTCCCTCTGTCACTCAGACTCTAGAGTTTTTACAGGAGAGACTTGATAAGGGGTTGTCACTCAAAGCAGGTGGCGGCCTTGGCATCAGTTCTCACTTGCGAGGGCCTCAGTTCTCTTTCATATCATTCATACATAAGGTTTTCCCTCAAGGAGCCTCCAATTATACGCCCTCTAGCAGTGCACCATTATCCCATCTGGGACCTTATCAAGGTCCTTGTTGTTCTGACTAAGGGACCTTTTGAACCTTTGAAAACATCAAGTCTCCACTTCTGACATTCAAAGTAGTTTCCCTTGTAGCGATCACTTTTGCTCGTCGTGTTTCGGAAATTGCAGCCTTGTCCATCAGACAAGATCTCTGCATTTTCATGCTGATTGAGTGGTTCTTTGCCCCAATCTCACATTTATGCCCAAGGTCAATTCGGCCTTTCATAGAGCACAAGAGCTTATTCTTCCAAATTTTTGCCCCAGTCCATCACAGGGGATGAAAAGACAATGGCATAGGTTTGATGTGAGGCGTGCACTGCGAATCTATATCAAGCGTACAGCGGTTTTTAGGGAATTGGAGGCTTTATTTGTGTTCTTTCAGCCCAATACTCAAGGTTGCATCGGTCTCACCATCTATGATAGGCCGTTGGATAAGGGCTGCAATAGCAAAAACATATCAGACCCAATCTCTGTAGGTGCCAAAGTGCATAACAGCTCATTCAACAAGGAGTGCAGCAACTTTGGCAGCATGGGCCACACAGGCATCAATAACTGTCAGGCCACGGATTGGGCTAATTAGACATTACAAAATTGATGTGTTTGCTTCTGCTGAGGCTTTCTTCAGCAGAAGAGTTCTGCAAAGGGTCCACAGAGACCAGGAGGAGATTTCAGACCAGACGGAGTCTCTTCCATAGGACAGGCCAAGCTTTGGTATGTCCCACTACTGGATGCTCTGAACAGCTCATAGGAGAAAGGGTGTTGGTACTTACCGGATACGCCCGTTCTCTTTGAGCTGTGAAGAGCATCCAGCCCCACCCTTTTTTTTCCGTCTGGTGGGGTCCTGTTTCGCCAATGAACTTTTTTGTATGTGAGGATGAGAGCACTTTTTTCTCTCGTCTTCGCCAAAACTGGGGAATGCTGAGGAGTCACGTGGTGGAGGAGGAGCATTCCACAAATCAAGCTCAGCCTGTGAATGCAGAGACTAAGCACCTCCCACAACTGGATGCTCTTCACAGCTCAAAGAGAACGGGTGTATCAGGTAAGTACCAACGCCCTTTCTGAAAACATTGCCAAAACCCCCCACATGGACTTGTTCTGGCAGTTGTCAGGAATTAAGACTGACCCAAAGGCACAATTTGAAAATTATGTTGCTTAATATGAAAATACAGGATATATACTTCAAAGGCTATGCTTAATCAGTAAATACTAGTCTATGTGGTGGCAATGGGAAACAATGCCAGATTAATGATAGAAGTTTATTTTGATTTTATGTAGTTTCAGGTGGACTCTAAATGGAGAGAAGGGAATGGGAAAAATCAATGATCCAGTGGATGCCTGTTCTGAAAAAGAACCATATTGATATTAGCAATTTAACAATTTAAATTGTTAAAAAACTTAACAATTACATTATAAAGTTATTTAAGGCCCGGTCCCACTGCACTTATGGATGCAAAGAGGATGTAAAACATTAAAAAAAGCTTGCCATCTGTTGGAAAATGCTATGCAACCGTTGTGTACTGCATACGTGTTTCATACGCTCTATCCGTCGAGCATCCGTCCACTGCGATTTCATCTGTGCAAGAAGTTTTGAGCTGCACAAAAGTTTGTGAACGGATGAACTTTCCGCCATGTACGATGTACATCGCAACATATACGGGCAACAAACGTTCCATGTTCGTTATCTGTTAAACGTCTGCTGTATCCTCTCTGCATCCTCTGGCCATCCCCTCAACTCACATCCGCTGCAGCTGAAAACGCAAAGAGGGAGGAAACAAAAGGTACATGGAACATCTACACAGCATTAGTAGCACGGAAATAGATGTACAAAATGTTTGTATCTGGGATGTATCTCGTATATTTAGGATGTCTGCAGTATGTCTAGAGTATGTAGAAGAACACCAATCGGACAACCAATATTTTCTATAAAAAGGGGGAGAAAATTATCTGGATCGCTGGGATGGTGGACCATACAGTCCCACTATGGTTGCACTGGAGGTTTTTCTATCCTACAACTATCCTTATCTATCCCACAAGCATGCAAAGGCTTAACCATTTTTTCAAAGTTTTCAACAACACTTTATTAAGTAAAAAAAAATGAACCAAGTAAACTTAAGTGTTTTAAGCAAAGATAACCTTTATTAACTTTCTTAGATAAACTTTATGACTTTATTAAAAAAGCAAAATGAACCAAGTAAAGTGTCTTAAACAAAGATAAACTTAACAAGTAAACAACTCAGTCTCTGACACTATTCTCAGTCACTCTGAGTCATGTCCATGGTCTCAGCTGTTAAGCGGGCAGGGACTGTGGAGGTGGCTGTTGCTTGAGTGCTGGTCTGAGGTGGCATTGGGATGCTTGGCCCCGAGGGTACAACAGGGGATGGTGTGTTCAGGAAGCTATCCAAGAGCTGACTCAGTCCCGTGAGGTTGAGAGGCCCTTCATCAAGGACTTGAGATGTCAGGCCCAATACTGATGACAGATTGTCCGTTGACGGGCTTGGCTGTGGGGTGGAGGAAGGAGGAGTGCAGTGGGGTTGTCTGGTCTGCAGCTGGGTGAGGACTGGCATCTGTGGCGTCTGATGAACCTGGGCCTGGACTGGGAAGTTCTGCTTCTGCTGTGGGAAGTCCTGGTAGTCGTAGCCTTGGTAGGTGAGGGGCTATTGAAAGCCATGAAAGGGCTATGACATCACCTGGGGTGGAGGAGCAGACCTGGACTGGGTAGGAGCAGATTCAACTGGGCCTTGGGGGTTGTGCAGAAGTGCTGTGATCTTCTGCTTCATCACCTGGTACTGGGCCTCGGGCAGGTCCCTCAGGGTCTGGCTCACGTAGGTGATGAAGGTGTTCCGGCCCGAGGATGCTCTGTCCAAGTGGACCAGCTGAGAGAGATGTTCTGTGCTGGTCTTCATTGTGACCCTGATCTCCAACAGCACACTGTGGTCGTGGCCCTCCAGTCTGCCTCTCTGCCTGCATCATTTGTAGTTGGAGGTGGGAGTGGGGGTTTGTTGGTGGCTGCTGCTTCTTCCACCATTTGTGACAGCAGGGCATCATCCTCCACGGGATCCTCCAAGTCTGCTGGCATGGGGAGTGCAGCTGTCGGGAGGGTCTCTGCCGTGGGGCCCTCTGAAGACACCTGCCTGGACAGGGTAGCTGGCTCCTGGCTGGAAGAGGACTAGCTGTCTGTGGGCTGTCTGAGGGAGAGGGGTCTCAGAGGGGCTGTTCCTTGGTGGTGGATCTCACCCTCCAGGAGGCCATGACATACATCTCCCGGTCAGTGAGCTTGACAGCGGCCTGCCCAGATTTCTTGAGGTGTAGCTTTCCATACCAGGTGTGCATGTGCTTCCACCATCCTAGGATTACTTCTGCAGTGTACCCCAGGCTCTCTGTCTTGTCTCTCCAAGCTGCCTGCTTCTTCTTGGTGTCCCTATACAGTCTGTGGCCCTTTCTCCAGAGGTACTCATTCTCCCTCAGCCATTCCAGCACCTCCTCCTCATGCTCCTTGGAAATGGTGTACTGTTTCCTCTCTCCCTTCTCCTTCCCTTGCCTCTTCCTCCCTCTGGTAGGGGATTCAGCAGGGCCTTCAGGGACTTGAGCAGTAGGGCCTTCAGGGGCTTGAGCAGCAGGGCCTTCAGGGGCTTGAGCAGCAGGGCCTTCAGGGGCTTGAGCAGCAGGGCCTTCAGCAGCAGGGCTTTGAGGGGTTTGAGGGCCTTGTGGCTGGTCCACCACAACAGCAGCAGTAGCAGCAGCAGCAGCAGCAGCAGCAGCAGCAGCAGCAGCAGCAGCTTCAGAGTCAGTGCCAGGGAGTGGGAAGCTGGTTCTGGCCTTCTTCACCTTGCCAGGACTTGAACAAGTAGTCACGGGCTTCCTCTTCTTGCCTGACTGATGAACCATGGTGTCCCTGCAAGATGCATGTGGCAGCACGTCTTTCCCCTGTATACTGACTGCATGCGTGCTGCATCCTTTTATATCCACGAAGCTGATGCAATTCATACTCCCCGCATGCACAGTGAGCGCTTTGCATCCTATATACATCCGTGTGGCATCTCCTTTGTTTCCTATAGGCATCCATAATGCATCCGCTTCATCCGCTATGCATCCGTCCCTTCCGCTATGTGTCCACTTTGAAAATCTCCCCCAGAACCCCTTCGGAGGTGTCATCCACTTCCATCCACTATCATCCACTAGGCTTCCTATGAACATCCATTTAACACCCCCACTACATACTACCCACGTCCATTCTTTTATGTTCTGTTTATGCAAATTTTCACCACTTTTTGGAGTGGATGACAACGGATGGAGCCACCCCCGAAATTTTGCTCATCCGCTGTGTCCTTTATGCATATGTTTTGCATCCGTCGGCCATTGGAACCGGGCCTTAATTAAATACTGCATATGGTTGAAAACAATGCTGTGTACTGCAAATCTTGGAGATGAAGATGTAGAAATGTTGTAAACAAGATGTTGAGACTCTAGAAAGAGTGCAGAGAAGAGCAACAACAATGATTAGGGGACTGGAGGCTAAAACAAAGAACAGTTACAGGAAGTCGGTATGTCTAGTAGTTTAATGAAAAGAACTAAGGGTGACATGATAGCAGTTTTCCGGTATCTCAAAGGTTGCTACAAAAAGAGGGAGTCAAGCTATTCTCCAAAGCACCTGAGGGCAGGACAAGAAGCAATGGATGGAAATTAATCAAGGAGAAAAGCAACCTAGAACTAAGAAGAAATTTCCTGACAGAATAAATAATCAGTGGAACAACTTGCTTCCAGAAGTTGTGAATACTCCAACACGGGAAATCTTTAAGAAGAGATTGGACAACCATTTGTTTGAAATCGTATAAGGTTTGCTGCCTAAGCAGCTGGTTGAACTTGAAGACCTCCAAGATCCCTTCCAACTCTGTTTATTCTGTCCTGTCCTATACTATACTAAATTATTATTTGTGGAAAAGTTGTTATGCTGGGCAGTTTTAGCATAGGGGAAAAACAATTAAAGCAGAAATGTGTGTAAAGGCAATGCATAATGTTCAGAACATGGATAGTGAGAGGTTCTTGTGTGTGCATCCAGAATAGATAGGTCTGGATTATCCTATCATTCAACTTGATGGAGATTTACAGCAAGTGGAATAATTTATTACATCATTACAAGTTTATCCACTACAACCTGTAGCAATAGTTGCCAACTTGGGCAGCTTTCAAAGATAGATTTATATAAAGTTAAGTCCACCAGTGGCTAATAATCATGACAGCTATATTTCACCTGAGGTATATGAAGACTAATGCCTCTTTATACTTTTTAAAGTATACTGAGTTTTTAACAAAAAAAAACTGCAGGAAAGAGCCTCTGTGATGCCTTTGATTTATATTATTATGGACTTGCCTCCACCACTTCTCGCAATCCTAGCAATAAGGCAAAAAGTATTTTTTAAAGAGTTTGGTTTTAAACAGTTGACTTCTGAAGAGTTTGGTAGCTGATATTGTTCTTCAGATACCTTCAGTTAAGCAGAAATGCAAAGGTAAAACATGAAATACCAAAACTGCTGTCATGTTAGCAAATCAACATTCTTACCATTCTATCTGGGCACATTAATGTGGTTTGTGATGTTTGTTTAACTGAGAAAACAAATTTGAGTATATTATGTTTGATCTTTCATAGTTTTGTATAGATACTGTATATTGCCCTGGCATCAAATAAAAGGAATGTTGGTATAAACATATTTTCAATATTTTCTTGAGTTTCTCTGCATTACTTTCCACAGGAAACAGCTGAACTAGGCTCAAAACCACAATTTCAAAATGGTTTCCATCTATTTTCTTGGACTGAAACTTCTTACTAGGTTTCTAGTTGTATTTTGACTAATCTTTCATTGAAAACTCATTTTCTAATCCATTAATACTCTCAACTTTTCTTGAAACATTGGCTAACCAATACATGCAAAAAGTTCTAATTAAAGAAGTGTGCATGATACCAACAATTTTATTTATATTGGTTTATTCTTATAATGCTTTGAAAAATACTTGTCTGTATTGTATCTGTATTGACTGTTTCCTAGTATGATTTGATTGCTGATTGTACCCTATGACTATGATTAAGTGTTGTATGTTATGATTCTATATTCTTAATGAATGTATCTTTTCTTTATGTATACTGAGTGTATTTACACCAAGACAAATTTCTTGTGTGTCCAATTACACTTGGCCAATAAACCTATTTTATTCTGTTCTATTCTGTTCTATTCTGTTCTGTTCTATTCTATTCTATTCTATTCTATTCTATTCTATTCTATTCTATT
>BLBF01000083.1:163177-193878 GCA_015471245.1 Laticauda colubrina | reverse complement strand
TTCTATTCTATTCTATTCTATTCTATTCTATTCTATTCTATTCTATTCTATTCTATTCTATTCTGACTACAGCCATTAGAATTATATTTTCCTACCAGTCTAATCCCCTTATAATTTTTTCCCCATCCACCCTAACATCTCACTAGATCAGTGTTTCTTTAGCAATGTTAAGATGTGTGGACTTCAACTCCCAGAATTCCCCAGACACAGGAGCAGGCATATTTTTGTGTAATAAGAGTGCATCAATGGTTTTGCCAGATGCTCAGAAGGTTTGAGCTGTTGTTGTTTTTTTAACCTATTCCTGGATGAATTGCAACCATCTGTCCCTGAATTTCCTTGTAGATTTAACAAGTCTCTCTTTTTCAAATAGAAGTGAACTTATTAGAGTGTGATGAAACTGTTTACCTCTACATGTGGCTCTTTGACATTTTGAGTCTTGCCAAATGCTTTCCAATTCTCTGGTTTATTCACTTTGCATTGTAGCAGTCAATTCTCTGCATAGCTCCACTCAATAATTTACTGTGTTTCAGTATGCTTTTATTATACCTAATAAGGTACAGAACTTTAATATTACCTTAAACAGCCCAGCTATAGGAATGGTAATTCTATATCCTTGAAATTATTGATGAATCAAATCCCAGTATTAAGTTATTAGTCTAAGGTTAGTAATATCTGAAGGGTGTAGATTAAAACTGGATTCTGCTCATGTATTATTTTAATGATTCAGTAAGGTACATGCCGATTGCCATTTATGTCCTTGTTGACATTTTCTGAAAATGCAAATAAAAGACAAATTCATAAAATTTGAAACAAAAATAATAGTGGCATGAAATACTAGCTATTATGTATTAGAGAATATGGGAAATCTAGCTATTTTATACAGAAGATGAAAGACTACATGTTCTTACACAGAGGAAAAACTGCAATATTTTTATCTTTAAAAGTAATATTTACTCCTGTATGTACATTTCAGTTGAAAGGGAGAATGAAGTCTGCTAAATTTAATATTCACACTTGAAGGTCAGCAAACTATAATGGCTAAAAGGTTGGACTAGATATGGGGAGACTTAAATTCAAGTTCACTCTCTGGCATAGAATCCTTTCAGTGAGTTACTTTGGGATAGTTCTTTTTTCAATTTATCTCTTTGCTTTTGTGGAGATAAAATTAAAGAAGATGCTCATGAAAACTACCTTGTTGGAAAGGCAGAATATCAATCCTGCGACTGCCATATAAACTTATGGATAAGCCCATCTGTGGATAAATCAATCCACATATTTCTAACCAAAATTCTGTGAAAAATCTCCTCAAGTGACATCCATTCATAGATTATCCATTTTTGTGGTATTTTTCATGGTAAAAATGATTAAAAATCTGAGGATTTTCTAATCCATGAATGAGCATTTCCTTGAGTATATATGGGATATATGGGTACTTTAAAATATTACTGCTGGGTATACTTGTGGATAAGCCCATCTATTATTATGTCAAACCCCATTTGGGGCTGTATTTCAATTTCTAAAATTCTTGGCTTATTTGCGAATATAATCAGTATTTTATGTAAAGGTTCTCAGTCATCCAGGTCATGGTTGTCCTAAAGATGCTTTTTCAGGAGGCAACTGAACTTTCTTGTTTTTTCTTTGAAGATGTTTCATTTCTCATCCAAGAACCTTCTTCAGCACTGACAGGATAGTGGGGAATGGAAGGATTTATATTCCTTGCAAACAGCTGGTCATTTGCATTCATTTAGAGGATCATTGAAGCACTTGGAGGTTTATCTTCAGGTATCCTCAGGGTCATCTGAATAATGCTCCTGGTTCCTGTAGCCTTCTGAAAAAGCACCTTTGGGACAACCATGATCTGATGACTGAGAACCTCTACAGACTTTTAGCTATACAATTTGGGATGAACACCCTTTGAATATTTTATTTTATTTTGTATTTATTTGATTTGTCAATCACTTACAAGATAATAGATATAAGTATAAACATGAATAAGAATACAGGAAATAGGTATGTATAAATGGGAACAATAGGACAGGGACGGTAGGCATGATTGTGCACTTATGCAAGCCCCTTACAGACTTCTTAGAAATGGGGTGAGGTATCAATAGTGGTTAGTTTGAGGTTAAAGGGAGTAGGAAAGGGAGTAGAAAAAAAATGGCAGACTACATGAACCAAGAACATTACTCAGGTAATCCTGAAGACACAGATAAACCTCCAAGTGCTTCAATGACCCTCCAAAAGGATGCAAATGACCAGTTATCTGCAAAAAATATAAATCCTTCCATTCCCCACTATCCTGTCAAAGCTGAAGAAGCTTCTTGGATGAGAAGCGAAACGTCTTCAAAACAAAAAAAATCAGAAAGTTCAGTTGTCTCCTGAAAAAGCACCTTTGGGACAATCAGTATTTTATTTCTATAGTGGTATGGATCTAAATTTGTAATATTGCTTCCTGTGCAAATGGATCAGCTTTAAGACTGAGCAACTGCACTTCACTGCAAAGTTTCCTGTCCATTCAGGAGCTGTTTACCAATTGTGCATTTTGAATTTTGGTTCGATCCCAAGGGATGAGAAAGCTGTTGGGGTTGTGTGCAAAGAGCACATTGCATTAAGTATAATTTGGAGTGACTCATTCTAGACATTTCCAATTGGAAGAAACTGCAAATAGGGCAGTGAAAATGAGTTTTGTGATAAAAATCTTTGAGAAATGAGTTTGTTTGAACAATGCATGCTCTTGACGTTTTACCATGTTTCATTTTATTTTGTACTTTCTTGCTGTCAGCTATACTGTTGGCTTTGTGATTAATGTTGATGCAATATCTCCTGTGTTTCCATGGATTCCAGTGTCACCAGAATACCGCTTTAAACTAAAATGATAAATCTCACGTGTTGTCTAGCTGACTTGGGAAATTTGTATAAACATTATAGTATAAAAGGTTTGTTTTACTTAATGAAATGGCTGAATAGTTCCCAAATATTAATAAACAGCCACTTATGACCAGGCCAGAACACAGTGGCAACAACAACACTCAAAACATCAGAATATTCCAAAAGAATGTCATTATAAAAATATTGTAGTGCTATGCAAATAAATAACTATGAGAAACTATCTCTAGAGCAGTGTTTCTTAAAATGTGGTCTTAGAACCTCTGAGGGTTTCCCCAGACCTTCTAGGATTGTCAGAATAAAAATAATTTGTCAGCCTATATTGAGAAATAATGCAGTATTAAAATCCTATCAAGCAAACATGAAAAATGGCACCAAATCAGAGGTGGCATTCAGCAGGTTGTGACCAGTTCTGGAGCACTGGTAGCGGAAATTTTGAGTAATTTGGAGAACTGGCAAATACCACCTCTGACTGCCCCTGCCCCCATCTATTCTCTGCCTCCTGTGTCTCAGCTGATTGGCTGGGTGTTCTTTTGTTGCCTTACACAGGAGAACAGAACTGGAAAGCAGGTTAGTGGGGTGGGGAGGAAATGGGGATTTTGCAGTAACCTTCCTCTGCCATACCCACCAAGCCATGACCACCAAGCCATGCTTACAGAATCCGTAGTAAAAAAAATTTGAATCCCACCAAATGCAATCAATTTTATTTTATTTTATACAGTAAATGTCAATAAATGTAACCTGTATGAACCAAAGCTCTTTTTTAGTTTCCTCCATACCTTTTAAAGGGGGGAAGAGATGCTGTGAGAAAACAAAAATAAGAATCACTGCTATAGAGCTATCTTTCCTGTTGCATATTTGTTCTTGCTAATCCAAAACCAAGAGATGGATGCAATTCTCAATGTAAGATAAGATAATGATAATAAAAGAAGATGATGGGATAAGATAACCTTTATTGTCATTTTTTTCTGTGAACTGCTCTCAAAAGAAAGTATATATCTGCTTCGGATACCATGAAACTTTCTCTCAGAAGATAGCAAGGAAAACAGGTTACAAAGAAAAGGTGTAGCATCCCAGACAATACTATGGACCCTGCTTAAGCATCACTCATATGCTATGTCCTGGACAGAAGGAAATGAACTACCAATGATCTTTTCTGCCATCCTCACCACTCTTTGCACCACTTTCCTGTCCAAAGCAATAATGCTATATGACAGTATGCTTTCGATCGTCCCTCTATAGAAAGTGGTAAGGAAAGAGGAAGGATGAGGTACTTTTCTCATGTAACATAGAAGATACAGGCCTTGCTGTGCCCACTTCACCAGTGTCTCACTGTTGAGCAACCAAGTCAACCTACTCATTAGCTGCACACCCAGAAACTTGATACTGTTAACCACCTACATAGGTGTATCATTAATACACACATTTGTACCTTAATCATTAATACATATATTCTAACTATTTATATAAATAGTTAGAATAGAGTTTGCTAGCTAGTGTCTTAGACTCCTTCTCTTCAGAGCCACACTGTTTTAATTTGCACATTTCCATAGTATGAAACTAATTGCCTTCTCCAGTAAGTAGAAGATAATTAATTGTGACTCAATCCTAAAATATCACAATTACTCTATTGTCACAGGTGCATTTCAATAGGGCCAAAAAATGTTGAGGCTCAAATTAAATTTAGGAAGCAGTACCTTTTACTGGGTCAAATAATTATAGGAGCTGTAAGCCTGCAAAATATGGAAATTCACTAGTTCTTTCCATCTGCATTCACTAAAAGATGTGGAATTTGTATTCCCATTGGAAATCTGCATTTTCAATTTTCTCCATCTCCATCTGTGTTTACTAACATCAGCTTCTCATTTCAGAGGGGAATTATAAGATATCAAGGATTAAACTCATGCCATTTCGCACACAAAATTCATGTCTCATGTTTGGGCAATGATCTTTGACTCCACAATAAATAATGCAAATCTTGCTGCATTTCAGTTTTGGTTCCCAGAAATAAATATATTGGCATTCCTTGTGACCAGTGTCACAATGTGACAATGACTTAGGTGGAATGCTTTCTGTGCTGGAACAAATATGTAGTATCTGATGTGTTTTTTCAAAATCTGTACATGCAGACAAAATCCAATAGGTCTTTTTGATATTCAGAGATTGCTATAAAGACCAACGGTACTTCTTAGCCTGATATTTTAGAATGGGATTTGCTCCTGTACCACAGATGAGAGAGTGAAGCTTCTGCCTGTGGAAGTCTTGGTAGCAGATTGACGTGTAGCCTGTCTGTGCATTGTTATCCCTCAGATGTGCATATTTAATGCTGCAGTTTGAGAGTCACATGCAGTCTGCTAATGTCTCTGTAAGCCCCCAGCAAACTCAACTTTTTAATATAACAATATGGGTGAACTACTAAAAATATAAGAAGATATATTGACATATTTAACTGTAAATTAAACGTTATGAACTTAGCCCTGCCTGCTTGTTGGGCTTGGTCCTACTATGTTTTTCATTTTCAGCTTCTTTGCAGAATGCATGAATGGGGATTTGTGTTGGCAGGTTTACAAAGTCTGACTTTCCCCAAAGGACCCCAGGATCACAGTTCCTTTTCTCATTGATTCCAGCTGAGTAATATGAGTTAAAGATGACTTCATCATCCCTTGGTGAATTTGGTTCTCTGGTTCTATTCCAACACTTTAATCTATATAGGACCACAGACAAAAGGCAGTATTAACACGCCTACTCAAGGTTGGGGTGATTGCCTGTTCATCTGCAGAGTGTTCCACTTGCTAGGTAAGATGAAGGCGAAGATGGGAGAAACCAGAGAAGTTATTGGTTTCTGTTTCAACTGGCATTAGCATGTAAAAGCATAGGGATTATCAGGTACTTTGTCTCCCAGAAGTCCCAATTATTGTGGATGCCTGCAATAATTACCATGATGACATTAGTTAGGTAAAGATGTGTTTAAACAAAATGCCAAGTAATTACAGCTGTTTATTTTTAATTTAAATTAGTGTTATTAATATCATTAATAGGGTAATTAATTTTAAAATGAAATTGATGTCAGTAAAGTTATTATAATTAATTACTTGACTGATGAAATGATTGAATTCATGTTAATTTTATTCTGATTCTGAACTCTCAGATGATGCTATTCTCCAAGGTTTTGAACTGGGATATTTACCCAGATAAACAAGTCTATTTATCTCTTATTTACCAGAACTGAGCAGACTATTCATTCTGCTTCTCACCTGTATGGCCTAAAATTTTGGGGAAATTCCACACACTCAAAAATGCAACAAGTATGAGTACTCAGAATATTACAGGGTTTTTCAGTTAGTTAGTTATTTATATATTTTGTACCAGTCAAATCTGAAAGTTAAAAATGATTTCTAAAAATTCACTTACTTGGGGAAAAAATAATTCATTGACTATTGTTCATATCTAAACTATGCAAGAATTAATGTAAATTTATCTGAGTTTGATTCCTGGAAATTTCAAAGAAGCCTCTGTGTATCCTGGTAGCAATACAGAAATGATTTGCTGGTGCTTTTTCTCAGGATGCTATTTTAAAGTATTTTTCTGTCTTCACTAGGGTACTAACCAGGTTCAATCTGTTTTAACTTTTTGAAATCCATCAAAGTTGTGTGGGTGCCTTTGTCTAGCTCAGGGCTGTTAACCTCCTGGCCTGCAGCCTGGATGTGTCATGCACTAGCCACACCCATGTCTGGTTTAGCAAAGGGGAAAACAGTCCCAATACATCACGTGACACTGCCGTGACGATGTGAATTGACACCCCTGGTCTAGCTGACATAATGTAGATTACGAAGCACTAGTTGTTCTGCAAGCTTCCTAGATACATCTAGGGATGTGGTACCTTACAATTAAATTAAAAATTCACATTTTCATTTCAGTTTATATTCAAAATTGTTCCGTCCGGAAAAACGTGAGGTAGACCGGGTTCCAACAACAAAGTCTTTATTTTATAACACTGTTGAAAAACGGAACATTGGCTCAAGCTGCGGCAGCCGTTTATAGGTTTTTCTCTGCCGGCTTGTAGCCAATGACAGGTATTTAATATTTGCCGCCTTTGAGCAGCTATGTGGATTGGTTCCTTTTGAACCAATCCCCATTCAAGTTCTTTAGCCAATCAGAAACCTGTATTTAGGAGTCTACTATTCTTTATTCAGAACAAAAATGTATCCTACAAAATTACAGAAATCCCTACAACTGAAAACACCCTTTCAACAATTACCTTTTAATGTAAGGCTCTATATGCTTTTAATGAATCCATTTTAAATTTGTTGGCCCTATTTTAAGTCTTTTAGCATGTGATGGTGATGAAACTGTAATGAGGAATGAAGGTGTAAAGTTGGAATATTTTCTGTGCTGCTGGATTTCGCAATATCCCAGTGCATATGGATATATTTTTTTCTACATGGAAAGACAAAAGAAACCAACCTTATTCAGCTGATGCTTTCCAAATGTATTGAAATTACAGCTCCCAAACTTCCCACTGGTTATGCTAATTTAACCTTTTGGAAGATAGCCTCACCCATGGTACAAGGCTTTTATAGAAACCTGGGGATGATGGTCCATCATTCTTTTCCCATAAGGTTTTGTAGTTATAACTGGAATTAGTATGTTTGTAGAGTTACCTCTGTCTTATTAGGAAGTTTTATTCATCTTGTTGGATCTGCTGGGATTTACCATTCTGGGTATACTCAGATTAAATATTTAGTAATTTGTTTCTTCTTGCCTTTGCCTGTTTCTTTTAATTAAAAATTAAGCAGAGATATTAGGACAGTTTTTTAAATCCTTTAAAACTAAAAAAACCCACTAACTTTTTAGATATTTATTATCAATAAATCAATGTGATATGCAGTGATATGCAATGTGATATGCAGATGCGAAGAAATGAGTGGAATAAAAATTAGATCTTCCTATATTGTATAGACAATGAAGGGTTTTAACGTCTACTGCAAAAATCCAATGAACCTTAATCTACAAACTATACATCAAAAATTTATGCTTAGAATGAATTGGATGCCATTAAATTTGTATAGGAAAGGGTTGTCATATTACACAGCATTTTGTGTAGATGTAATAAGGATAAAGCTACTTTAAAATATACATTTCTACAGTTTTGGGTAGCAAGTTATATAAACATGATTGTGTGACAAAAAATAAAGTTTAAATTCTTAGTATACAATATATATTATATACCTTAGTATACAGTTTACTGCCTGGTGGCCTGGTGGCCTGGGGGATGAGGGAAAGGGGAAACAGGCCACATGAGTGGCAGGCTGGTGCACACATGCATGCATGCACAGCTTGACTTGTGCACGTTGAGCTGCATGCACATGCATTCATGCTGGACCACTGCTTGCGTGGGCCAGTTGCAAATAGGCTAATGGCCCAGCTGAGGATTGGGGATCCCTGCCTTAGTATGTAGAATTTGACAACTGGACAACATAAATGACTACTCTGTGCCCTTATTATGGCCAAAAGACTGATATTGCAGCATTGTGCAGATAAATGTATGACCCCATTTATTCAATGGTTCTGATTGCAGTCACCGTGTTGGAGTGGATAGCTAGCCTGTAGTCAGACTTGTACGGATAAGTATAATTAAATGTGGGACTCATTGACAAATTCCTTGGGTGTCTAATCACACTTGGTCAAATAAGTATTCAGTTCAGTTCCATTCAATTCAATAAAAGTTAGATAAATGTATTAGAAATATATATGCACTTGAATAATAGTTACAAATATACATATAATTGAAGCTGTTTATTCTTATAATGATATGCTATATTTTTTCTTTGTTGTGTTTTGTTCACTATTTTACTAAAGCACTTTTTAATGCATTCTTATTTCTTCCTTTTCTTGGATAATATACAGTATGAATCTTCATTATTTATTCATCCAATTTATCTTTGTGTTTTGCTCTTTTTTTGTTATTAATTAAAAATCAATAAAATTAATTTTTAAAAAATAAAGATTAAGTGTATGGGCATTGAGTTTTACTAGATGTCTTAAAAAAAAACACTTTCTTACCACAGTTCTGTCGGGGTGAACATGAAATATGAACTAACGTGACCAGTTTCTGCAACTGGGAGATCATAGAGCGAGTTTACAGTAGACATGTTGAGGTTTTCCTGAGAATATTGAGTCTTAACCAGATATACAGAAATCCAAATCAACTATTTATGAAAAATAGTTATAAAAAGAGTCAAATCTGGATATGTTCTGGCTGATTTTGCAAACTATACTGGTTGTCGTATTGTGATATGTGTAATATAGCCTTGTGACAATCTAGCCTTCAAAATTGGGAGCAATAATTCAGTGTGCAGCTATTTGTGTTTAATTAGACTTTCAGAAGCTCCATCTGTTTTTCTAAAATAAATGGTTCTTTTTCTTGGAGTCAGGAAAATTCTGCACTCTTCTCCTTTGATTTATTCAGAGCGCTTTTAAGCTTCAGTTGGGCTTTTCCCAAAAGTTCAAAGCAGAATGCAATCTGCTGAAAACTATTCACCATAAATGTGGTAAAGCAAGAAAAGATTAACAATTTTAGTCAATATTTTCCCTGGTTTAGCCCTTCAAGGAGTTCATTAGATGGCTTTCAGTCATAGAGTGTTTAAAAATTTCTGAAAATTTACAATGGGAGGAAAACCTGTAACTGAGTTTATATCTTGCTAAATAGATCAGAATAATAGAATAACGGAATTGGAAAGGACCTTGGAGGTCTTCAAGTTCAACCCCCTGCTTAGGCAGCAAACCCTATACCATTTCAGACAAATGGTTGTCCAATCTCTTCTTAAAGATTTCTTGTGTTGGAGCATTCACAACTTCTGGAGGCAAGTTGTTCCACTGATTATTTATTCTGTCAGGAAATTTCTTCTTAGTTCTAGATTGCTTTTCTCTTTGATTAATTCCCACTCATTGCTTCTTGTCCTACCCTCAGGTGCTTTGGAGAATAGGTTGACTCAGGAGTGGGATTCAAATTTCTTAGCAACGGGTTCTGTGGGTGTGGCCTAATTTGTGGGTGTAGCCTGGTGGTCATGTGGCTTGCTGACTGGGCATGGCTTGGTCATGTAACTGGGTGGGCATGTCTTATATGTAAATATTGTAAATACTTATGTAAATATTGAATTTTTTATAAGAAAAGTGCAACTTTTACCCAAAATCAGGCAAAGCAGGCAGGCAGATTGAGTTGCTCCCAAAATCACATATTCAGTCACTTTCTGAAATCTGCTGCCTGAATCTGTCACATAAAATTTGCTTGCAAGCAAACTCATAAAATTAACTCACAATAGACCATGTATGTAAACATTGAATTTTTTATTAAAAAAAAAAAAAAGAGCAACTTTTACCCAAAATCAGGCAAAGCAGGCAGGCAGATTGAGTTGCTCCCAAAATCACATACTCACTCACAGACCGGCCAGTGGCATGATTTGCCGGTTCTCCAAACTGTGAAGAATCGTAACAGCCGGTTCTATAGAACTGGTTTGAACAAGTAGAATCCCACCCCTGGGTTGACTCCCTCTACTTTGTGGCAACCTCTTAGATATTGAAACACTGCTATCATGTCACTCCCTCGTCCTATTCAACTCCAGCAGCCATTCTTTATATGTTTTAGCCTCCAGTCCCCTAATCATCTTTGTTGCTCCTTTCTGCAGTCTTTCTAGAGTCTCAATATCTTTTTTTACATTGTGGCAACCAAAACTGGATGCAATATTCAGGAATTACGAATTACATCTCAAGGATTGCATAGGAGATTCCTAGCATATAGCAAAGACAGATCCATTTAAATCAATACATCTTTCTTCATTCTCTTCTACTGTTTTAGTCCTGCAGAATTCACTATAGCATTATTTTGCTTTCTTCCTTTTCCTGTTGTTTTGGTAACATCTGGGCCTGGACATTTTAAACAGTTTTTCTTAGGAATGAAGGCAAATATATGTGTCCCAAGATAACGATGAGAGATTGAATTTGGATTGGTCACCAGGATCAGAGATTTACTCTTCCAAGCTTTCAGGGAACTTCTCTCGACTAGAATATGTGCTTTGGACTGTTTTTTGAGTCGTGTTTATGTGGTTTATTTCTTAGCCTTAAAAACTTGCTGGCAAGCCAATATGTAGTTAGTCAAATACCAAATTATTTGTAGATTTGTGAATCTTTGAAAATTTGGGGACTTATTCCTATATAAACCATGAGCTAAACCAAATAATTAAGTTATACCAGCAGATAAAAATGTGTAAGATAACCTTTCTCTGTTCTACTCCACATAGCCAGTAGGTGGCAGTGTTTCTTCAAATTCAGATTATTACCTTGACAGTATTACCATAACAACTAAAAACTTCTCCCAGAGCCACTCAGCTGAATCAATAGCACAGCCTGGGAAGAATGCTGTTGATCATCAACAAGACATTTGGAATTCTGAGTGCAAACCATTTCCTCATTCAGAAAACACATCTTATGTTTTCTTGAAGTCTTCCTTTAAAGCAAAGTTTGCAGCCCAATCTTTATGCTACTCCCCTGGGAATATATCCATTTAAATTAGGTTTATTTTTCAGTAGCTGTCCTTATCTTTTATAGTATTACACATGTCCTCCAGAATTTCATCAGAATCTCTGTATTCTGTATTCTTATTGAATCGGTAATATTACAGATTCTCTAGATCTGTGAACAAGAGCTTTGTAATTTAAGGCACATAGTTTACAAGAGATTTTCCATATTATTTGTATATATATAGGATGATTGGAGTCACTTTCTCACCTTGATTATTTTCTATTTTGTGGACTTCAGCTCTAAGAATCCCCCACCAGATTGAAAATAGAATCAGTGCATTTGAAGAGTTCCCATGTTGAGGAAGGCTGATCCAGAAAGTTGAAGTCACACTTCCTCATTGCACCTTCCAGTATAACAACAAAGCAACAAAATCCATGTGCATGGAAAGTATCGGTTTTCAATGGGAGTGGATAATTTTACCATCACATCTCAGAAGCTTCCTTGCACATGTCTTAATATCTTGTCCATTTCCTAAAATGCTATGGTGGGAGTTCTGCCTGCTTTTACCTAGACATAGATTAAGTTGAAATATACGAAGCTGTGCTTTCTTTGGAAATCTTACATAACATGCTGAACCATGATTGTCTCTGAGTATGCAGCCTAGATTAAATCCAAATCAAACAAACCACATTATGATGTAGTGCCATGTGTGAATTCACTACAGATTGATGAGCTCAAGAGACTGGCTGTTTTCCTTCCTTTATATTGCTGGGCTGCCATCTCCAACCTTTAGGTGACTCTGATAGAATCTTCAAAGAGTGTCAGAAGAATACAGTAAAAAAATCAGAATGGTGGCCATGTCAATACTATCAGAGCTATGTACAAACAAACAAACAAGGCGGAGCTTTGGTCTCTTTATTCCAATCATCATCTTAATTTTTTTTGACCATACCATCTGGACACTTTCTCTTGTCTACTGTGGTGATAATGTTCTCTTTGCTAGGAGGAAGACAGTGAGACCTGGGAAGAAATTGAGAGAGATGTACAGAAGGGAAGGAGGGGGTGTTTCTAGGCTCCTATTCTTATGCCTTTATCTTGGAGGATAAAAGCAAACTATACATATATTTCTATCTTCTTCATGTGCCATCAGACGCTATCGGTCCTATTTTTATCAAGAGCTGCATGAAAAAAATGCTGTTGAGTTTTGTCCAAACTAGTCCCTTAAATTTTGAAGTCATGATGTTCTTCTGCCTGGACCTCATTTGGCTTCAATCTTTCCTTGGAGGATTAAGGATTAAAATTATATTTCTATAAGAAATAAATAATCCTGGGCATAGATATTGCTGAAGGTGTGACTTCCCACTTTATGGTTTATTTGCAACTTCTGTTAATCTGCAATCCATTTACTGGTTATCTTTGTGTCATTTAGTTCCAGGTTTTGATAAATCTGGATATTTTAATAGCAGAGTCCTGGTCAGACTAGAAAGAGCAGCCTCAACCTTTCTATTTCTATTCACTCATTAAGAAGAAAACACATATTTTTTGCAGCACTGATTCCTGATTTAAAATCTATATCTGCATTATGAAAAAAAAGACAGAGAGCTGTTTTGTATATCAATGGGAAATATTATTCTGAATTAATAAGAATTCAAAGAGGCAAGGTTTACATATTTTGCATTAGCCTCCCTTTTCATTCCACATCTACTTCCCAAGCCTCCTGAGGACAATAGGACCTGTCTCTGGAGACACTTCCCAAGCTTCTACAAATTAACAATTTGAGTGCAGTGAGCCAAACTGGATGTGCAGACGTTAGGCCATCTGTATGCCTGTCATTTTGAGTTGTACATCATTCCAATGGGAGTAGATAATCAAGCTCTATTGAAGCAGCCACCTGAGGCTCTCCCCGCATTGTGCTTTAGAAAATAGACATTAATTTAGCTAATGTGGGAGGACAATGTAACTTCTTTTTTTGACATCTGAAGATGAAGACAGTTGTATTTAGAACCTACAGCCTGAATTTGTGCATATGATTTTGGAAGTAATATGAGTTCACTTAGCGTTACTCTTAACTCAGCCCACAGGATTTCAGATTAATTGGTGTCTAGTTAGTACAGCATGTGGACATTTTTTTTATCTTTATCCTTCTTGGTTGTTAAAAATTGCTAGACCAAGATTATCCATTGGAATTTGGGGTAGTGCATGCTTGAAAGAAAGGTGGTTTCCCCCCGACTGCTTTAAAGGCACTTTAAGGAAAACAAGCCTGTATTCAGCACAGTGGTACAATTAACATTAAATGTCAATTTGATATTTTTGGCAAGATGTCGCAGCAGTTGATGATATTTCAGTTCTGCTCCAGATAATTTTGGATTAGACTGATTTATTTGGATCCCTTCAAGTTTAGAGTCTAACCTGGTATAACAAATGGGAAGGAGACAGTTTACACATTGTTGCTTCTTTCTCGGGTAGAAGCAGCTGCACAAAGAGATAAAATATAAAATACAATGATAAAATAAAATAATTCTCTGACTAATAAGAATTGTCAACTTCACTTTCCATTTATACCAGATCAGTAATAAATAAACCAGAAGTTGTTTGAGCATTTTTATGTAGGAATTCATTGCCTAGGTATTTCCATTTTCCCATTAACTTTGGCTAATAAATAGTTTTTTCTCTTCTCTTCATAAATACCAATGATAAAATTGGAACAATTTTTCCTGATAGCTCCTAATCTTAGATTTTATATATGCTGAAAAGGTGAAACATTTTCTCCTTGGGTTGCATTAAAATTCCCTAAATGTTGGAGCTTATGAAATTATTAAATCAGAGGATGAGTCCTGCATTATTCTGTAAAACAAAGCTACTTTTTATATGTTATATTTTTATGAGTGTCTCACACAATAGGATCATTTGCATCCTAATATGAAGGGAATGAAGTAGTCATGCACATAACTTCCTGAAGATGTTCTACTGCTAGTCACAGTTTCAAACTATGCCTGAAAGCTTTTAAATTTTATTTATCAAAATTACATACAATAGGTGTAAAGAGTATTACAAAATACTCAAATAAACTAATCTAAACCACAATAGGCACAGTAATGTGCAGTTTTTAAAAGAAGAAAGCTTTTAATGAGAAATGTCCTATTAAACTAATAAAACTAGAACTCCATATTTAAAGAGTTTGTTGAGAAGAAAGGACTGCAGAAAAGAGAAGTCTCAATATTTTCCTAATTAATACTTCCCTCTGCCTTTCCCCCTGCTGATACTATAAATAAAAAGAAGGTAACAGAAAGATATTGAGAAGCAAATTGTTTGCAAAGAAAAAAAAACCCCAGAAAGTCCAGTTGTCTCTTGAAAAAGCACCTTGACCTGGAGGACTTAGAATCTCCATAGATGTATAACAGAAAGGTATACAGATCTCTCATAAGTTTACTGAAAAACTTAGAGAAGTTAATTTTCCAGTGACTCCCAAGTATGTAATCACAAACCCTATTTATACTGAATTCAGTGTTCTGTCTTTGTGCTTTACCTGAGCAGTGCAATGGACTCTATGTTTCCTGCTTCTAGGTAAAGGAAGCATCCCCCACCTGGGCCTCATTATTGCACTGGATGCATCAGGTTTCAGGTTGTTTCCTTCTGACATGATACAAAGCTATTTTCATAAGAAGACCCAATTACACATGCAAATGTCTTGGTATTGACCAAAACATGAAAGATCCAACCACAAGGTATGGACCGAATGATTAATGACTGGGAATGAATGAGTTAGAGTAGAAAAGAAATGGATCAACCAAACCATTGGACTTCTATTGTTGAGATTTGAGGCACAGTACACAGCATAGCTTGGTACATTGAGAAGAGTACTTTGGAGAATCTTATGAACAAGAAAGATACTAGAAACTAAAAAGTATTTTCCAAAAATATAATCATTTTTTCAGACATATGAAGCAGCTATTTCATTGGGATTATTTCATCCTGTGTTTGAAAAGCAAGAGTGATTTTAAAAAAATCAAATTCTATGAATAGCTCGTCCTTCAATTAAAAAAGGGCAAAAAGTAGCATGCGAAGTATATGAGTCTTCATGCTTTGATGTTTCACATCTTGCAGGTCAGTTATGTTCTATCAATGGAACAGACACAAATACCTTTCAAAACAACATAATAGGAATAAGAACAGCATTTTCTTCTGTTTATCCTTTTTAAAATTAATATTTCTACTCTACTTTAGAATCTTGGGCCATAAAGTGGCAAATTATTTGCAGTTAAAATAGATTGGTACTTAGTGTTTGGTCCATTTCTTGGGAGAAACACCCTTTGAAATAGGAAGTTTCCTATTTCAGTTTTTCCTTGTTGGATTGCAAAGAGCTTAGCTCTTTTTATAATGGCATTGTTATGTCACAGCAAGCTGTTTAGACGGGTGAAAACTGATAAATCACTGGACTCCCAGTGATTTATCAGAGATATTCCTGTCATTTTCTTGGCTGTACTATGGAAATAATTTTCCACTAGTTTCTCTGAAGAGTTCCCCACCCAACTTACTTGTCTTAACACTGATCTATAGCGTTAATTTAGGGCTGTATGTAGACATACCATGATAAATTATCTCACTTGAAGAAGATACTTCAGTTTCTGGATCTTTGAAATTTTAACACACAGTAGTAAATAGGGATCTATAGATGGTAGCTTCAACTTCTTTCTAAAGAGAACATCCAATTGGCAGGACAATTGTGTGGAACTTAGAAACTTTTCCACTGAAATTGTTAGTGGTACTTCTTTAATGGGATAAGCAGATGAATCCATGTAAACCAGAGTTGAAATTCATAAACTGATGAATAATGCAAATCTATAGAGTTATAAAATAATAAGGATCAAAAGGGATCTTGGATCCAACTCAGTCACCTATGTGGTGACCATTACAATATTATCTCTAATAAGTGACCATCTGGGTTCTTTAAGTAAATCCTGTAAAGGAGAGCCCACACCTCATGAAGCAGTCTATTCCACTGCTGATTAGCTTTTTGTAAGAACATTTTTCTGATTTTCAATTAGCATCTTCTTTCTTAAATTTAAACCTGTTGTTTCTTGCCTTCTGGAACTGAGAACTGAATCTCCTGAAATCTAGCATGCATGTAAAATTATGCTTCATTTTCTCTCTGTGGAAATCTTGAACCTAGGATGACATGGCCATTTCCTCGCAAAGTCCACACTGCTTTTGTCTTTTTAGCCTGAGTTTTCTGGAACAACACTGCCCTGTCTTCTACATATCTGGTGCTTCCCACTAGCCTTTCTTTACTTTTCCTTTCAGTATTATATTTTTGGTGTTATCCTCTTGCCATATTATACAATGATGGGATTCAAATTTTTTTACTACCAGTTCTGTGGGCATGGCTTGATGGGCATGGCAGAGGATGGATACTGTAAAATCTCCAGTCAGAGGTGGTATTTGCCGGTTCTCCATACAACTCAAAATTTCCACTACTGGTTCTCCAGAACTAGTCAGAACTTGCTGAATACCACCTCTGATATCATAGTTCATCAATATTCTCCCTGAAAACATGTTGATAAAAATTGGATGCAACATTCTAGAAGTGATCTGATCAATTAATGATTTAATTCTTTTTTCCTGTAAGAACACCATAGTGTTGGCTATATTCAGTACATATTTAATATATTTCCAGTATCTTATTTCTGAGAATTCCTCAACCCACCTGTGTTCTTTTGACCTGCAGATTTTTTTATCACAGGATCACACCTAGTTTTTCTCTATGCTTGTTAGAATTCAGTTTTCTGAAATCTAGTGTGCATGTAAAATTACACTTCATTTTCTCTCTGTGAAAATCTTGAACCTAGGATAACAGGGCCATTCCTCCCAAAGTCCATACTGTTTTTGTCTTTTCAGCCTGGGTTTTTTCCTATTGCTTAAGGCCCTGTCACACTGCCCAACGGATGCAAAACAGACACAACGGACGAGCAAAATGTTCCATCCGCTGTTATCCGCTCCCAAAAGGGGCAAAAATTTGCATAACCGGAGCGGATAACATGGACGGGGGGAGGACGCAGGGTGGATGGAAAGCGGATGCGGAACGGAAGCCCAGCGGATGGAAGTGGATGGGAGCGGATGGCACATCTGCTAGGCTTCTGGGGGGCCGCAGCAAAGCGGATGCCGAACGGATACAGCGGATGCAGAGCGGATGCAGAGCGGATGAAGCAGATGCACAGCGGAAGCCTAGCGGATGCCGAGCATTAATTGCGCATGCGGGGAGGATGCATTGCGTCAGCCCCATGCTTGTGGGATGGGTTAAGATAGCAGTGGGATGTGTTGAGATAGCAGTGGGATGGGCAGGGATACCTTTGGGATGGGTAATAGCTGTGGGATAGATAAACCTCCAGTGCAAGCATAGTGGGACAGGATGGTCCGCCCTCCCAGGTGCCACACCTATGGCCCTTTATTATCAATAATAATGTAATAATCATCCACACATGTCAACACAAACACAACTCTTTATTAAATGCCCTGATCATTGTAGGGTCACTCAACATACATGGCACAATCTCATCAGTGTGATGAGACAGGCTGAAGGAAGCATCCATTAAGCATCTATCATCCTGTCTTGCCACTCCACCGCTCCAGCTGGGGAGTTGCACCAGTGTTTCAGGAGGTTGCGCTGCTTCTTCCCTTCACGTGAGGCTCTGTTGGGGCCTTGCACATCCTCAGTGTCTATCAGGTTTCACCCTTGCCTCCATTCCCCAGGCTCCATGTCCCCATTGTCTTGCTGGAGATCCACGAGCCTGTTCTGCAAGACTGGGTAGCGGGTGTGCGTGAGATTGTGCAGGAAGCAGCAAGCTTCCATGATCCTCCTCACGGTCTCTGGGCGATGCTGCATGGTGGTGAGAAGTACCTGGAACCTGTTGGTCAGGATGCCAAAGGCGTTCTCCACCACCCGCCTTGCCCTGGACAGCCTGTATTTGAAGATCCTCTCTTCATGGGTGAGGTATTTGGAGGTGTAGGGCTTCATGAGGTAGGTTGTGAGGGAGAAGGCGTCATCCCCCACAATGAAGTAGGGCACATCTTGCGTGTCATTGGGCAGGGGGTCTGGATCTGGGAAGCCCACCATGAGGTTGGGTTCCAGCCCCTCCTTGAGGTGACTGGCATTGTATACCTGGGCATATGAAGCTGACCCGTTGCCTGAAGCATCGATGTACATGAACTTGTAGTCAACATTGTCCTCTTGGCTGGTGCTTTGCAGGCCACGTGCTTGCCATCGATGGCTCCAACGGTGTGTGGGAAGTTCCACCTCTGATACCACTGCTCTGCAACTTTCTTCCATCCTTCTTCAGTGGAGGGCACTGGAGGAGCTCCTCCTTGTATTCTTCGATGATGGCCTGCACCACTTCTCTGACCACAATGCTGATGGTGTTCGGTGGCACCCTCCAGCTGTACTGCATGGTCCTGTAGGTGGTCCCTGAGGCCAGGTGGTGCAGAGTGAGTGCCACCTTGAGCCCAAGTTCCAGGCTGGGCCGGAAGTTGGTGCTCTGCTTGGTCAACCTGGGTGTCATCTGCTGCACAACTTCGTCAAACATGGCTGGAGGCATCCTCATGAAGTTCTGGAATTCCCGAGTGTCTTCGTTCCTGAGCTCCACCATCAGCTTGTCATACAGTCCGTCCTCTGCTCTTCTGGTGAACCATCTTCGTACCCAGACGCTTCTTGGCCGCCTCTTTTTCTTCCCGTAGTAGAGTTCACAGAGCCTATAGATGGCTTCGCACTGTTGCAGAAGGATGGTGGCTGCCAAAAGGACTTTGTTACGATCCACAGTGGACATGACTGGATGCTGTGGAAGAGGAAGAGGCAGATGAAGGCTGCAGAGGTCTGCAGCTGGGCTGCTGTTCTGAAAGTGAGATGCAGGTGAGTTGCTCCCCCTTTTTATAGGCAGTATAGGTGTCCCTTTGCATCCTCTAGGCATCCTCTAGGCATCCTCTAGGCATCCTGTAGATATCCTTAATATCCGAGATAGGTCCCCTCTGCGAATGTATTTTCCGTTTTACATGCTTTGTTTCCATGCTGCATCCGCTAGGCATCCATTCTGCATCCGTTCCGTGTCCATTCCGCTTCCTCCCTGCGTCCGTTTACCGCTGGAGCGGATGGAGTTGCGCAGATGCACAGCGGATGCCTAGCAGATATAGCGGATGCTTAACAGATGCAGAACGGATGCCTAGCGGATGCGTAGCGGATGCAGAATAGATGCATTGGATACATTTTCCACTCAAAAGTTTTGAGCAGCTCAAAACTTTCTGAGCGGATGAAACGTCAATAAACGGATGCTGGACAGATAGAGAGGAAGCAAAACGGAGGCAGTGAGTACAGAACGGATACATCGCATTAACCAACGGATGGCAAGCTTTTTTGTCCGTTTTACATCCTCTTTGCATCCGTTGGTGCAGTGTGACAGGGGCTTTAGTATTTTATCTAGAAGCACTAACTCAATTTTCTCTTCCTCAGTCTTCTGGAAAATAAGACAGCCAGCAAAACCTCTGGGAGATATTTTGGACCTTGCATTCTTGACTAAATTGGTTTTCCAACAGCTGTCCAGGTAGTTAATCGATCCCATAATTACTATGACTTTCCTCTGTAAACTGGTCCAGGAGGACATTATCCAAATCTTCTGACTATTTTTTTTCTTCCCTGATTGTTTTAATCAAATATTCTCACCTGGACAGTCATGTTAAAAATATTGGATCCTACTGCAAATATGTACTTCTTGCACATAAAAAACAGCTCTGTCACCCCTTTTGTCTGGTTTAATAAATTATACCTTTTATCATTGCATTCTAGTCATAAATTTCATTCCAGCAGCTTTAGTAATGTTTCCTAAACAAGATGTTTCTTCCTGTGTTAAGATTTTGTTCCCCTTAGTCTGTGCATTTGTGCAGAATCATTGGAGTTTTGGGGTCACATGACGAGTTGTAGAAAGATGGCAGTGGCAGTAGTGGCAGTGTGAGGAGCTCCAGCGGGTACGGGCAGCACTAGGTGGCAAGCCCTCTAATCCTTGTGGGTCCAGCCAGCGAGATGGAATGCCTAATGCCCGAGACTTGCCAGCAAGCCAGAAAAGAGCTCCATTCCTCAGCAAACACTCAATTCAAAAGTACTCGGAGATCTCCGATTCCTCCCATCCTTGACTAGCACGCCAGAAAAGAACTCATTCCTCAGCAAGCACTAAATTCAAAAGTGCTCTATTCAAAAGCGCTCAACGATCTGTGATTCGACCCAACCTTACTAGAAGGTAAGGCGGTGGGGTTTGCCTGTACCAGGGGCTCTACGATTATCCTTGCAGGGCAGTGAGATGGTGAGATTCATCCCATCCTTGCAGGGCGGCGAGCACCAGGAACTGTGAGTCGATCTTCAGATGTTTGCAGCCAGGTTGTGAAGCAAACTGCTTCCCCCCTGCTGCCCCTCTTTCCCTCTTCCCTCTTCACCAAATTGCTAATCCGGACTCCCTCTTGAAAAGGAGAGTAACTTTGGACTTTCAATAAGTAGGGAAGTATTGTTATAACTAAACTCCTGTGAAGATTGGAAGCAATTTTATTTCCTGTGATAGAAGCAGAAGTATATTGAAGCCAGGAGCGAATGCTCAATACAAATCTGAGTCTAGGTAGTAAAAATATAAACTGTTCAAATTGCCAGTGCAAGACTATGTGCCTCTTTCTCTTAAAAACAACAAAATTTGAAACTGTATTTAAATTGACTAGGAGGGGGCCAGAAATCCCATTCATCAAGGGAAAACAAAATAAAAAGTTTCCTGTTGCCTCCCAGTTAATTGTTCTGTTTATCTCTGCTGAAGAAGGGGCCAGAGATCCCCCTTTCAGCATCTTTGCATCTTTACTATCTCAAAAATTCAATCTACAAAACAAGAAAGAGAGTGTAAAACCTTGCTCACTGATTGTTTTCAAACAGCCCAGGAAAAGAGACCTCCTGCCAGTTTATTAGGGGTTATAAACCTATTCTCAGATATCAACAACAGCTAAGCAAAGTAAAGCAAAGCAATAACCCTTTACTTACTAACTCTCAATACTACTTCATAACTTTCATTATCTCAAAAAATCAATTTCTTTAAAATAATTAATTTTTATCAAATGATTAATTGATTTATTGTTTTTATTGATTAGTATGATTGAGTGTTTAGTGCATATAGTGTAATTACTGAATATCTGATTAGTAAAATCAGTGATTTAGTTAATTTAATTGACCATGTGTTTAGTAATTACTGTAATAAATTAGGCTGTTTGTTGCTTAACAAAATTATTTGATTAGAGTGATTTGAATAACCAATTGATTGATTGATTTTTAGTAATAAGTAACCTTACTTTTGATTTGTTCTCTAACATATCAATTAACATCTATTAATTACCAGTAACTGTCTACCTATCACATTAACTAGTGATTGTAATTGATTACTGTACTATTGCCATTGACCATGCCAGCAAAAAACTCCAAACCAAAACAAAAATACCTCTACTAATGACCTCCCAGACTCCTGAACATGTTTCAGATTTCTTGAAACCTTCAATGAAAGCGAAGTTTACATCAAATACCGCCTATGTGATAATCTAGCCCACCCTACCTGCCTAAATGCAAACAAAAGCCAAGCTGATATGGTTAAAAATTCAGATACATGCCTTTATCTATGTCCATCATGTTCTCCTAAGCTAAACAAACTGAGTACTCTGCCTGACAGAGTTGAAAGCATAGCATCACTCATTCACTCAATAGAAGAACACTTAGCAACATATTTTGAAACAACTATACAAGCAAGCCTAATTTCTCTTGAAAAAAAAATACAGCACAGATAAGAGTACCTATCAGCTCAAAATCCAATCCCACAACAACCACAACCACTACCTCAGCTACAATCACAACTACAACAAAAAATAACCACCAAACCACAGCCACAAAGAATTACTATCCCTTCAAA
The DNA here is from genome assembly GCA_015471245.1 of Laticauda colubrina. Classification (NCBI taxonomy): domain Eukaryota; kingdom Metazoa; phylum Chordata; class Lepidosauria; order Squamata; family Elapidae; genus Laticauda; species Laticauda colubrina. Next base: position 171,511 of record BLBF01000083.1, on the reverse strand, counting down.
TAATTCCACAAATAATATCTCCTTACTCATCAGAGACACCATAGAATGTGAACAGAAATGTCCAAATGCCATCTTATTTGGACTCAAAGACATCAACGAATCAGACAACATCACCAAAGTTCATGATATCATAAGCAACTCAAATATAACAAACATCTCTCCTGAAGATATCCTTGAAATAACCAGAGATGGCCATGGGTGCAAATACAACGACAGCTCTGTGGCCTCAAGATTTTGTAGAGTTGTATGCAAAAATGAGTCCAGCAAATGCATATTCATTCATACAATAAATGCCATTGCAAAAACCAATTCCAACCACAAAAAACTGTTCAAGACCAGACTTATCCATACTGCAAAGAATCTACTCCCGTGAACTCCATGCAGAACTCAAAAACCATCTAGACAATTGAGAAAAGGACCTATACATTGACTACAGAGCTGATTGCATCAAAAGAAAGTCACGCAACCCACAACTCCGCATCCAACCCCACCCCTCCAATCCAACATCACTCAAAATTAGGCACGCACACCCCTAACTACTTCTATTCCAACCACAACTGGCCTTAAATGCAAGCTAGAAGCCTTGTAAATAAAATACCTGAATTTATCCTCTTACTAAATATGGCTAAATTCGACATTATATTTGTCTGTGAAACATGGCTCAACGCATCTTTCCCTGACTCCATTACCACAGTAAGAGACTATCATGTTTTCCAATCAGATCATGAAATCCATAGAGGAGGTGGTGTTGCTATCTTCTATAAAAAAAATCCCTCCATCTAAAAAACATCCAAGTTACCCAGGAGCTTGCTCTTCCTGAGACCATCATCTATGACCTTCTTAATCCTTAAATATCACATTTCGGTTCTTATTATGTTACAGAGCTCCTAATTATGACATTGGACATGCAAACAAGCTAAATACACGACTAAATACAGCATCCTGCCCACACGCTTTTATCTTTCTTGGTGACTTCAATCCACCTCATATTAACTGGACCCTTAACGAATGTACAAGTGAACCCACACATGCAACCTTCTACAATGCAGAAACAAATCGGGCTAGAACAACGAGTAACCAACAATGCTAGACTTAACAATTGCCTTGATCTCATCTTCTGCAATAGTTTGAAATCAATTTATGGAATACAAATTAAAGAACCTTTTTCCAACAGTGACCACAACATAACTGACTTTTGTCTCAACATACGTCCACACAAAAATCATCACAATGATGGAATCCCCAATTATAACTTCAAAAAAGGCAACTATGATCTTATAAACAATGATCACTCATTCCTTGATTGGCAATTTCTATTCACTGGATGCAATACTGTAGAAGACCATTACAATATACTTTTACTTGAAGTCAAAAGAATCATCAAACTATATGTACCATTAACAACTCCCAAAACCAGAAAAAACAAATTATCTAGAACAATAAGGAAGCTTTAGTCCAAAAAGAGATCACTTTGGCGGAAAAACAAATCTGCTCACGTTGCGAACTTCAAAAGCCGAATTTTTATATTTATAAATTTATAAAATTTATACCACCAGATAAAAACTGAATGCACCAATTATCACATTAAACAAGAAGAAAACCAAAGCATTTATTCCACCCACGCTTTTTACAATTTTGTAAACAACAAATTAAAAGACTCAAGGTAAATCCTACTCCTGAAAGGACCTAATGGTAAGGATTGCAACAATGACACTATTAAAGCCAACCTCTTTAACACATTCTTTGGCTCAATATTTGTAAACAGCAATGGATCAAGCCCAGTATTTCCTAGTCGAACCACAGATAACTGCAATGATCTAATACATATCGATTTTACAGAAGACAATGTTGAAAAAGGACTACGCAATCTAAAACCATCTCTATCTATTGGACCAAGTGGAATATGTGGCAACTTCTTAAAAAAGCTATCCACTGCCATAGCCGAACCTCAAAGCATAATCTTTTAAAAATCTTTCAGGACCAGGTCCTTGCCCAAACTATGGTCATAAGCCACGGTCATCCCCATCTTCAAAAAGAGAGATCCCAGACTAGTTGAAAATTACAGACCAATCTCTTTATGCTGCGTCACCTGTAAAGTCATGGAACCAATTATTAACCAATCCATCAACCTCCACTTAGAGAGAGACAAATTACTTACATAAACAATTTGGTTTCAGAAAAAAACTATCATGTAATGTGCAACTCTTACACTGCAAAAACATATGGACTACACAACTTGATCAGGGCAAAGTAATAGATGCAATCTACATAGACTTCTGTAAAGCCTTTGATTCAGTGGTACATGGCAAACTACTCCTGAAACTAAAATCTTATGGTTTCTCTGGACACCTGCATAACTGAATAGAAGCATTCCTGTCAAACAGACAACAAATGGTCAACATTGGGAGCATCCTATCAAATTCAGCATCTGTCAACAGTGGTGTTCCCCAAGGACCAACTCTTTTCATACTCTACATAAATGACCTCTGTGATAATTTCAAGAGCAACTGCGTTCTCTTTGCTGATGATGTAAAGCTATTCAACACCACAGGGTCTCTTGCTACCCTTCAAAAAGACCTTGACTATGTATCAGAATGGTCAAACAAATGGCAATTTCCAATCTCAACAAATAAATGCTCTGTTCTACATATTGGCAAAAAAAATTATCAGAAAATAAAATACAAGCTGAACAGTCAAGACCTTGTTGATGATCCAAACTCTGTCAAGGATCTTGGAGTACTCATCTCAAATGACCTAAGTGCTAGAGCCCACTGTAACTACATAGCCAAAAAGTCATTAAGAGTTGTTAACCTAGTCTTATGTAGCTTTTTCTCTGGTGATGTTACACTAATAACTGGAGCATATAAAACATTTGCTAGACCAATGCTTGAATACAGCTCATCAGTCTGGAACCCACATTACGTATCTGATATTAATACAGTTGAGAAAGTCCAGAAATATTTCACAAGAAGAGTTCTCCACTCCTCTACTCATTGCAGAATACCTTATGCCACCAGACTTGAAATTCTAGACCTAGAAAACCTAGAACTACGCTGCCTTCGGTCGATCTAAGTATAGGATATAAAATCAAACATTGCAAGGTCTTACCTGTCAATGAATACTTCAGCTTCAATGATAACAACACAAGAGCAAGCAATAGATACAAACTCAAAGTTAATCGCACCAAACTTGATTGCAGGAAATAGGACTTCAGCAACAGAGTGGTCAATGTCTGGAATACTCTACCTGACTCTGTGGTTTCTTCCCCAAACCCCAAAAACTTTTACCTTAGACTGTCTACTATTGACCTCACCCCTTTCCTAAGACGTCTGTAGGGGCTGTGCATAAGCGCATCAATGTGCCTACTGTCCCTGTCCTATTGTTTCTTTTATTTTTTTTTTCCTTGTATATATCCATGTATTCATAACTATGTTTTTACTTATACCTATTATCTTGTAAGCAATTGACAAAAATAAATAAAGAAATAAATAAAATAAACTTCACCTATTCCGTCCTGCACTATTATTGACTACCTCTAACAGCTGTGTATCTATTTCAACCCCATCCCACTATTTTTGGGGGCTCACTTCTTTTGTAAAACAGTTTAAAGCAGAGGTCTCCAAACTTGGAAACTTTAGGACTTGTGGACTTCAACTCCTAGAAGTCCCAATAGTCCACAAGTCTTAAAGTTGCCAAGTCTGGGGACCCCGGTTTAAAGCCTTCTGGCCCAGATCTGCAAAATGTATTCCAAACAATTTTTCCCAATTTTCATGAGCACCACTGTGAAATAATAGTAGTTCTTTGAGTGAGACTAGGTCAGAAAATCACCTGAATGAAGACCATGTTGCAGAAGCATAACTAAAGGCTAGGTCCCACTGGCCGATGGATGCAAAACGTATGCAAAAAGGACACAGTGGACGAGCAAAATTTCGGGGGTGGTCCGCTCCAAAAAGTGGCCCAAATTTGCATAAACAGAATGGAAAAGAACGGAAAGGAACGGATGGGGGTAGTATGTAGCGGGGATGTTAAGCGGATGTTCACAGGAAGCCTAGCGGATGGAAGCAGATGGAAGCTGATGACACCTCTGAAGGGCTTCCGGGGAGAATTGCGAAGCAATCGTATAGCGGAAGGGGTGGATGCGTAGTGGATGACATGGATGCATCACGGATGCCTATAGGAAGCAAAACGGATGCATAGCGGATGTATATCGGATGCAAAGCATTCACTGTGCATGTGGGGAGTGTGAATTGCATCAGCTCCATGGATATAAAAGGATGCAGCTCGTGAGCAGTCAGCATTCAGAGGAAAGACGTGCTGCCACAGGCATCTTCAAATAACACAATGGTTCGTCAGTCAGGGAAAAAGAGAAAACCTGTGTGTACTCCTGCCAGCCCTGGCAAGAAGGACAGAACCACCATCCCACCTCCTGGCACTGACTCTGAAGCTGCTGGTGCTGCTGCTGGTGCTGCTGGTGCTGCTGCTGGTGCTGCTGGTGCTGCTGCAACTGCTACTGCTGCTGTGGCGGACCAGCCCCAAGGCCCTCAAAGCCCTGCTGCTGAAGGCCCTGCCAGAGGGAGGAAGAGGCAACAGAAGGAGAAGGGAGAGAGGAAAACAGTACACCTTTTCCGAGGAGCATGAGGAGGAGGTGCTGGAATGGCTGAGGGAGAATGAGTACCTGTGGAGAAAGGGCCACAGACTGTATTGCGACACCAAGAAGAAGCAGGCAGCTTGGAGAGACAAGGCAGAGAGCCTGGGCTACACTGCAGATGTCATCCTGGGATGGTGGAAGCACATGCACACCTGGTATGGCAAGCTACACCTGAAGAAATCTGGGCAGGCCACTGTCAAGCTCACTGACCAAGAGATGTACATCATGGCCAAGTGCAGCTTCCTGGAGGGTGAGATCCACCACTGAAAAGCAGCCCCTCTGACACCCCTCTCCCTCAGACAGCCCACAGACAGCCAGTCCTCTTCCAGCCAGGAGCCAGCTACCGTGTCCAGGCAGGTGTCTTCAGAGGGCCCCATGGCAGAGACTCCCCCGACAGCTGCACTCCCCATGACAGCAGACTTGGAGGATCCCCTGTCACAAATGGAGCAAGAAGCAGCAGCCACCAGAGACCAACCCACACCCACACCCACACCCAGCTCCACAGGATGCAGACAGAGAGGCAGACTGGAAGGCCAGAACCACACTGTCCTGTTGGAGATCAGGGACATAATCAAGACCAGCACAGAACTTCTCTCTCAGCTGGTCCACAATGACATACCATCCTCGGACCGGAAGCCCTTCATCACCTCCGTGAGCCAGACCCTCATGGACCTACCCAAGGCCCAATACAGGTGATGAAACAGAAGATCACAGCACTTCTGCACAACCCTCAAGGCCCAGCTGAAGCTGCTCCTACCCAGTCCAAGTCTGCTCCTCCACCCCAGGTTATGTCACTGCCTTTCCATGGCTTTCAACAGCCCCTCATCTACCAAGGCTACGACTACCAGGACTTCCCATAGCAGAAACAACCCTTCCCAGTCTAGGCCCAGGTTCATCACATGCCACAGACGCCACACCTCACCCAGCTGCAGACCAGACAGCCCCACTACACTCCTCCTTCCTCCACCCCACAGCCAAGCCCCTCAACAGACAATCTGTCATCAGTCTTGTGCCTGACATCCCAGGTACTTGATGAAGGGCCGCTCAAACTCACGGGACTGAGTCAGCTCTCTGAGAGATTCCTGAACACACCATTCCCTGTTGTACTCTCGGGGCGAAGCACCCCAATGGCGCCTCAGACCAGCACTCCAGCCACAGCCACCTCCACAGTCCCTGCCAGCTTAACAGCTGAGACCATGGACATGACTCAGAGTGATTGAGAATAGTGCCAGAGACTGAGTTGTTACCTGCTCACTTTATCTTTGCTTAAGACACTTTACTTGGTACATTTTGCTTTTTTTAATAAAGTCATAGAGTTTACTTAAAACAGTTACTAATAAAAGGTTATCTTTGCTTAACACACTTGGTTCATTTTTTTTACTTAATAAAGTGTTGGTGAAAACTTTGAAAAAATGGTTAAGCCTTTTCATGCTTGTGGGAGGATAGTATGTGGGATAGTTGTGGGATAGATAAGGATAGTTGTGGGATAGGTAAGGATAGCTGTGGGATAGATAAACCTCCAGTGCAAGCATACTTGTACTGTATGGTCCACCCCTCCAGCTGCCACACATATGGCCCTTTTTTTATCAATAACAATTTATTCATTGATCAACACATTTCAAAATAAACAAAGCTCTTTATTAATGCCCTATTCATTGTAGGGCCACTCAACATACATGGCAGAATCTCATCAGTGTGATGAGACAGGCTCAAAGAAGCATCCATTAACCATCTATCATCTTGTCTTGCCACTCCACTGCTCCAGCTGGGGAGGTGCACCAGTGTCTCAGGAGGTTGCGCTGCTTCTTCTCTTCACATGAAGCTGTGTTGGGGCCTTGTTCATCCACAGTGTCTATCAGGTTTCGTCCTTGCCTCCATTCATCAGGCTCCATGTCCCCATTCCCTTGTTGATGGTCCAAAAGCCTGTTCTACAACACTGGGTAGCAGGTGCACATGAGATTTTGCAGGATGCAGCAAGCTTCCACGATGCTCCTCACAGTCTGTGGGTGATGCTGCATGGTGGTGAGAAGTACCTGGAACCTGTTGGCCAGGATGCCAAAGGCGTTCTCCACCACCCGCCTTGCCCTGGACAGCCTGTAGTTGAAGATCCTCTCTTCACGGGTGAGGTATCTGGAACTGTAGGGCTTCATGAGGTAGGTTCTGAGGGAGAAGGCATCATCACCCACAATGAAGTCGGGCACATCTTGCGTGTCATTGGATAGGGGGTCTGGATCTAGAAAACCCATAATGAGGTTGCGTTCCAGCCCATCTTTGAGGTCACTGGCACTGTATACCTGGCTATCTGAAGCTGACCTGTTGCCTGAAGCATCGATGTACATGAACTTGTAGTCAGCATCAACCATGGCAAAGACGATGATACTGAAGAAGCCCTTGTAGTTGAAATAAGTGGATCCTGAGTTGGCTGGAGCTTTGCAGGCCACATGCTTCCCATCTATGGCTCCAAAGGTGTGGGGAAAGTTCCACCTCTGATACCACTGTTTTGCAACTTTCCTCCAGCCTTCTTCAGTGGTGAGACAATGGAGGAGCTCCTGCAGGTATTCTTCGATGATGGCCTGCACCACTTCTCTGACCACTTTGCTGATGGTGTTGTGTGGCACCCTCCAGGCATACTTCATGTTTCTGTATGTGGTTCCAGAGGCCAGGTGCCGCAGAGTCAATGCCACCTTCAGTCCAGGGTCCAGGTTGGGATGGAAGTTGGTGCTCGGTTTGGTCAACTTGGGTCTCAGACGCTCTACAACTTCATCAAACATGGCTGATGGCATCCTTATGAAGTGCTGGAATGCATGAGTGTCTTCATTTTTCAGCTCCACCATCAGCTTGTCATACAGTCCAAACTCCATTCTTCTCCCGATCCATTCTCGGACCCACACAGCTCTTGAACATCTCCTTGTTCTCCTTGTGTAGAAAAGGTGAAATAGTCTGAACAGGGCTTGGTTCTGGTGATGAATGATCGCAGCTACCATAAGGACTGTCTTATGATCCATGGTGGAGAACAATGGATGATGTTGAAGAGCAAGAGCAAGGCTGAAGAGGTCTGTACACCATGGCTGCTGGACTCATACTGAGATCCAGGTGATTTCCTCCCAATTTTTATCGGAAATATCGGTTGTCCGCTTGGTGTCCTTCCACATACTCTAGACATACTCCAGACATCCTAAATATCCGAGATACATCCCATATACAAACATTTTGTCCATTTTAATGCTTTATATACGAGATGCATCCGCTTACATCCTTTCTGTTTCCGTGCTACTAACACTGTGTGGACGTTCTGTGTACCTTTCATTTCCTCCCTTTTTCTGTTTTCAGCTGGAGTGGATGTGAGTTGTGAGGATGGCCAGAGGATGCCGAGAGGATACAGCGGATGTTTAACGGATGATAACGGACATAGAACGTTTGTTGCCTGTATATGTCGCGGATGTACATCGTACGTGGCGGAAAGTTCATCTATTCAACAAGTTTTGTGCAGCTCAAAACTTCTTGTGCAGATGAAATCTTAGTGGACGGATGGTCGACGGATAGAGCGTATGAAACATGTATGCAATGAGTACACAACGTGTTAGGGATAACATTGTTTACCCTAACTGGTTTAGGTGAAATAATAACTATGAATCATAATTGTGTATGTTAAAGTGTCTGCAGCTTTAACTGTGGAATAGTAATTA
>BLBF01000083.1:109697-163167 GCA_015471245.1 Laticauda colubrina | reverse complement strand
TGTTAATAAACATACAAGCTTAGCTCACTCATTTATCTGTGTGCCTATCTGACTAACGCTGCACATTCTGTTTAGCTTGTCTCCCTAACCCTGGTTGGGGAACCCAGGCTTAACACAACGGATGCATCGTGTTTTCCAATGGATGGCAAGCTTTTTTGTCTGTTTTACATCCTCTTTGCATCTGTTGCTGCAATGGGACATGGGCTTAAGAGTTTCAAAATCCTTATTAGTATTCATGGACCCTTGAATACTAATTCAGGCCAACTGTCTAGTTTACACGTCAATTTATTATTTCTTATCTCTCTTCTATGCATAGCCAGATACAGCATTTATTCCCTAGTAGTTTCACCGGAGGCCAATTGTTACTTGACTGGAAATGTTGACATTAGTTTACAAAAGCTCAAGTTAAATTTATAGTAGGTATGCTATACAATTTGATCATTCCAAGAAATGGCCAAAGTCCACTATTTCCACATCAGATATTTCCTGATACAACCAACAATAAGAGGTTGACAGATGTTATGTACTCTCTGTTGTATATACTTCATAGAAAATAAACAGGCACATCATTTGATTCCTTATACATTAGCTCATTACATTTGATAACTTGGGCTGCTCCAAGTATAGTGCCTGGAATAATATGTCATGCTCCATGCTGCTCTAGTCATGATGTTTTCTTCTGCAATAGTTTATTTGCACTTGCAAGCAGCAAACATCAAAGTGATGAACTGCCCTCATTTTCTGGGAATGAAAATCTGTATCCGAATCTGGCTGTATACTGTATGCATCAAATAAGGATCTAAATGTGTTTGGTATTTGCTATCCATCCATTCATCCTTAATTCATATAGCAGATTGCTAAGACCTGGTTTAGCAAACAAAGTCAGTGATCAAGCCAAGCAGAGAGCATTTCTTGGCACATTAGCTGAATGTTTTGCTTGCTTGCTTTTTTTTTGGATGAAACAGCCCCATTGCTGGGGATATGAATTGAGGAACAATTATGCTTTGTTCCCCTGCTGAAGCCGGCAACTACTCTTGATGAGCCAAGGGTTCATTAAACCCACTAGAGGCTCCTCCATCTTTTGTAAATGAAAATGCAGTCAGAACTTGAATGGAGGTCATTCTCCCCCCAAATCCTTAGGCAGCAAATTGAATTGTCATTGTAGAAATGGAGGAACTTCTGATTCTGCACAGAGCTGTGTATTCTCCTGAAAGGGGCTAAGTACTGGCTCCTCCGTATATTAAGCAGGCACTGAAGAATAGTGCACCAGAGGCTCAGCACATGATCAGATTGGTGCTTTGAATTGTTATATATGAACTTCAGAGAAATGTATCACAAGCTGAGCAAAATTTTTTTGATAATTGTTTCATGCTGAAAAGGCTGTTTCTCAAGTGAGATCGCAGGGTTTCCATTTTTTCCCCAGAACAGAAGCTGAAGTGCTTATGAAAGAGCACATGCCTATTAACAGGAGAAGAAACTTTTTTGAAATAATGGTCACTCATCAGGAGTTGAGGGAAAAAAAACTATTTGGTCTCACACTGTGTCTAGAAACCCTGCCAACTGGCTTAGCAATGTTTGCAATAGGGCTTGGCCACAGGCAGTCTCTAAACAACTTTTTGAAAAGTTCCTGTAACCCTTTTAACTTCATCAAGGTACTTTATGTTACCAGCATGAATAAGTGGAAAAGGCATGAATAAAAGGAAGGTACACTAATAATAGGTTTAACACTGATATAGGATCTTTCTCCCTTACACACAAAAAGTTCTACAAAGTAACTTAAAAAATCTTGCCCTTGTCTATTTTTTGGCATCATTTGTCCGCTGGGCTCTTGTCCCCCACTAAAACCATGCTGTGGCTTCTATTGTGACCAGCAAATATTGCCAACTCTTCAGCCTATCAATCCTAGAGGGGTATAGCCAGCTAATGGACAAGTGATCATCTCCTCCTCCTCCATAAGAAGCACATTTTAAATATATTTAAATATATACCTTTTCAGCCACATAACAGCTTTGAAAACACATTGCATTCTACTAGAACCTAACCCTTCCTTTGACCTTGTTGCTGTTTGTTAGTTCTTATGCAGTGAACACAACGCTATGTCTATCTCAGTGAGTAAGAACGGGCTGTCAAATTGATTTATTTTTATTTGATTTGATTTGTCAATCACTTACAAGATAATAGATACAAGGATAACATGAGTAAGAATACAGAAAATAGGTACAAATAAATGGGGACAATAGGACAGGGATGGGAGGCATGATAGTACACTTATGCATGCCCTTTGGAGACCTCTTAGGAATGGGGTGAGGTCAATAGTGGATAGTTTGAGATTAAAGGAGTGGGGGTTTGAGGATGTAACAACAGAGTCAGGTAGTGCATTCCAGGCACTGACCACTCTGTTGCTGAAGTTGTACTTTGTTCAATCAAGTTTGGAGCGGTTAACATTGAGTTTGTATCTGTTGTATTGTGTTGTATTGTTGCAGTTGAAGCTGAAGTAGTCATTGACTGGTAGGACATTGTAGCAGATAATTTTGTGTACTATGCTTAAGTCCAAATGTAAGTGGCATGGTTCAAGATTGTCCAACCCCAAAATTTCAAGCCTGGTGATATAGGGTATTCTGTTGTGAGCAGAGGAGTGTAGTAATCTTCTTGTGAAATACTTCTGGACTCGCTCAATTGTATTAATGTCTGTACAGTGTGGATTCCTGACAAGTGAGCTGTATTCGAGTATTGGTATAGCAAAGGTTTTGTAGGCCCTAGTGAGCAATTCAATATTTCCAGAGGAGAAGCTTCATAAGATCAGATTTACAAGTCTTAATGCCTTTTTGGCAATGCTTTTACAGTGAGCTCTGGTGCTTAGGTCATTAGATATGAGTACTCCTAGGTCCTTGACAGAGTGAGGGTCATCAATGAGGTCATATCTGCCTAACTTGTATTTTGGTGTACTGATTTTTTTTACTAATGTATAGGACAGAGCATTTGTGGGTTGAGATTTTGAGTTGCCAATTGTTTGACCATTCAGACATATAATCAAGGTCGTTTTGAAGGACAGTAGCATTGTCAGTGGATAACTTATGAACTTCAGTTTTTGCAAAATGCAGGGAGGACAGAGCATACCTATCAGCCAAAAAATCATACAATTGTGATATCGTTAAAATAGACTATAGGATGGAAGAGAGCAAGTGGTATAGAACCTGCAACCCCTCCTCCAATATAACTGAGTTAAAACAACTAGCACCCTCATATAAAATGGAAAACAGTGAAGAATGTCATGTTTTGAAGCTGAAGGTTTACATTTCTGGAATACAAATAGTTAAGTCACTCTAACAATCTGAATGACACTCCCCTATAACTAGACTTCTGGCCTTTTATGAGAATGGTGGAAAAGTTCTGCTATTTGCAGGTTTGGTAGCCTTCCAATCATTATTTTATGGGAGTAACTTACCTACCCAGCCACCCACACCTCTGCAATATTATTTTCTTAAGGGTGGAGGCAAGCAAACACAAATGCAGATATTTCTTGGTGAAAAGCACTTTTAACAGCAGCTACATAAATTGCAATTGGTTAAAATTAACTTTTAAAATGCCTTCATTTTCCCTGAGGTACCTTCTTAGAGCCACTAATACCATAATAGTCATAACGCCAATGTCTGTTCTGAGCAAAAGGAAAACACTAAATGGATAATCATTCTGGCTTCCATGGGTATTAATTATGCTTTCAGTTTTTCTTTTCTTCTACTATATTTCTAGGAACTCTGGAGATACTTAGGGAAGCCATTGTGATTTTCTAAGTAATATTTCTATAGTGCTCCTTAGATTTGTATTAGTGTCTCCTTTGAGCAATGCTTTTTATTAGGGGAGAGATAGGGTGTGCTATGGTGTTGATTCCAATGGGCCTTTCAGCAGTTATTCATCATGGATAATACTGATGTAGTTCAGTGAGTTGGGAATTATGGTGGTCCAATCCTACCTCCAGGAGCACCATCACTCTATTCAGTTCTTTGGTGCTGGAATTGTAGATTCTAGCCCTCTTTTGCTGAATAGTATCTATTTAGAACTTCTGGGGTTTCTATTCATATAGAGCTTTAGAGTATGATACCACCATAACATCACTTAGTACTTCCTGCTTTTTGCCTAAAACAGGATAAAGCTAGGGACATGCTTGACAATTGAATCCAGATGGGATAGATACTATCAAGAATAGATTCAAGTTATTATCGCTTTAAAAGCCCTTCCTGGCATAGGACCAGGTTATCTGAGGAAATGTCTTGCCCCAATAGAATTGCCCTACCACACTCTCTCCAGCACTCTCTCCACTGCTGCAGATCCATCAGTGAAGGATTTTTTGCTAACAGAATCTAAGAACCTTTTCTGCCATGGCCTCTGCCTTCTCGAATATCTTGCTGGGGGAGATGAGATTTGCTACCATTGTTGTTGTGGAAGGACCTTAAACCCTGACTCTGCTGGTTGACTTAGGGCACAATAGGGGCACATTATTCTGGAGGTGGTTGGTAAAGAGCCCACCCCCTTATCATTCATGTTCGTGGTTTTTAGGCTGTATTTAGCTGTTGTTAATTTTAGTAGTTTTATTTTTATGATTTTTATGGGCACCTAGAATTGCTTTGGATAGTGTCATTGAGAATTGACAATATCAAGGAGGACTTGTATCTGTCTTCAGCTGGTATGTAAGCTGAGACTCTATCTAAAGAATAGTTTACTTTCTTTGATCATTGCATGCTTTAATAACTCTTGATGGGATTACTTCCACATACTCTGTGTCAGTGGTTCTTAAACTAGGGGTAATTGGGGCATAACCTGGAGGTAATGGAACAATTTGTAATTGTTTTTTTCTGAGTCAAAGATCTAGTTTAGGATTGCTGTTGCCGAGACACTTATGTAAAACAACAGAATCTGTTTTTTGTGGAGGTTATGATATTGTTTGAGACCAGGAAACTAAATTGTGTGACAGTGCCTATACTCATGTCCTGTTTAGGTCTATTCTCATAGGCATTTGGTTGGACAAAAAAGAAAACAGAACACTAGATTATAAATTCCTTCGTTTGTTAGATTTATATCTCATCTTTCTTTCGGCACTCAAAATGGTTTATATTCCCCTACAATTTTTCACATAAACAAACTTGAGAGATATATTAGATTTGTGTTTGGGCACAAGTTATAAAAGAGTTTCCATAGTTGAGGCTAGACTTGAATCCTGGGTTCAGTTGTCCTAATCCAACTTCTTAACCCCTCTATGCTACACAGATTTTGATCTAACTGGAGGGTTTTTTTTAATATCACAATCTATACCATCCCATCCCTAATTTGAAACAACGACATGCAAATGAAGGCAGACAGATAATATATTTATCTGTGAATCTTCAAATGAATTGATCTTGAATCAGAAGTGGTATTCTGGAGAACCGGTAGCAGAAATTCTGAGTAGTTTGGAGAACTGGCAAATACCACGCCTGACTGGAGATTTTATAGTCTCCTTCCCCTGCCATGCCCACCAAACCATGCCCAAAGAACTTGTAATAAACATTTGAATTCCACCATTGCCTTGAATGATATATGAATCAGTCCTAAGTCACAGGTAAGTCAAGAAATTAAGACAGAGGTAAACACAGAGATCATAGTCTTCTAGTTAATTCTAACCTATCTCCACCACTACATTTATAATTAGCATTTTTTGAAAGTGAAATCAATATTTTATTACATTGGAAGCTGGAGTAATTTTTGCTTATAGCATCTTTGTCCACATGGCTGCAGTTAGGAATAATCAATTCTTTCGCTGCTTACCTTCAGCAAATTCATGGATCTTTAATGACAATGAGATTTTCCTCTAGAATCCCCAGATAACTTGTTCAATAATAACACTTTAAAAAAAGGATATCTGGGAAAGAGGACAGCAGAAATATGGGGTGGGAGAAGAACAAAAAAAGATGGGTAAAGCTATAATATATTCATACACCAAATAATTTAAACAATATCTCTCCCCACAAAGGGCATTCATTTCATTTGATTCAGAATTTGTCTTAATTGTATTATTGAGAGACTATCAGTGCAATCCCTTTTTTTTTTTAAAAAAATTATTCTCTGTTCTATTAGCAGTATTGTTAGTTTAAGTCTTTAAATGGAGTGGATGTATTAAAAGTCCAGAACAATCTGATGGGGAAGGTTTATAATTTAGATTTGCATGTCTGTCTACAGTAGTTTATTGTCCATTAACTATGTCTCAAGGAATGCATTCCTCCCTTTCCCCATATGATCCAGGATTTTAGGTGAATATGTTAAATAAATATCTAGAGTTAATAGTGAGTTGGATAAGAACAAATCAGTTCAAGTTAGATCAATAACTGCTATTAGTAGAAGATGTCACTAGTATTGAAAAAGGTGGTTCCATCTGATTTAAGAAGGGCTGGGCTTCTGCTTAAGGATCAAATTCTTTGCTCTAAGTTGTCATATGTCATCTGTCATGAAGCTGAGATTAATAGGACATCACCTGTTATTCTCTTGCACAAAGGTAGCTTAGCTTGAGTTAGACATGCATTAGTAACATCCAGATTCACTTACTATAATGAATTATATATATGCCTGACTTTGAAGATGACTTAGAAATTTCCAGTGCTTCACAATACATTAACTAGCATTTTATAGTTGATGTCTCACTGATCTTTCAAATAGCTTGTATGAGATTAAGTGAGCTGAAATTAACCTATAAACCTCTGTACAGCTTGGGGCTAAGGTTTCTGTAGGATTACCCATTCTCATATGAAGCAGCTCATAATCAGCTATTCTAATCAACTTTGCTAGGGGTACAATTATAAGAGCTTCTCCCACAGGATAATCCAAGGATAGGACTTTGAAGAGTTTCGCTAGACAATGAAATATCTGGTTTCCAGAGTGGCATCTAGACTGCAACAGGTTTCCACCTGCAATGTTTAGGCTGTTTCAGAGATGGTCTTCATGCAGGCAGCTACATTTATGAAGTTTACCAAAAAAGTAGGAATATTGTCCTATTATTGGGATTTCTGTTCATATAGAAATTTTTGAGTATGCATGAGGAGGTGTTTTCACTAAAGACATTTTTGCTGAATGCTTAGGTACCTGTTGGAGAACATTCTCCTTTAAGAAGCCTGGGTTAACTTATCATTCTAGGTCACACAAGTTGACTTTACCTAGTTTAATGATGCTGAGTATAATATTAGCATGAAGAGCAATGATTTTTCAAAGCTAATGTATTTCATGGTGCTCTTAGCTTGGTCCCTTGGTCAGTTGCCTGCATTTAAGCTGTCTTCAGAGGCCATTTGGGTAGTAGCTGGAAATAGGGTCTTGATCAGGGTATATCCCCAGGGCCAGGTCATAAAATAGCAATAGCAATAGCATTTGGACTTATAATCTAATTTTTAGCACCCTCTAAGTCTAAGCGTCTTAGTGCCCACAAAACAATCTGGGTCCTCATAGCTGGTTGATTATCCCTAAAATAATCATAAGCAAAAACCAAAGTTTAATTACATATTAAGAAAGTTACACGTAATAATTTCACCTCCGGGAATAACATTCTTTATCTCATATAAGTTTTTTTCTATTAATCCAGTGCAGTTCTGTGATATTTTTTTATACAAGTGAAAGGCAGAGCTTGCATTTTTTAAATTTGCTTTTGAGCAAATGTAAACATTTTGTTCAATGTAACATTAAACATTTTATAAAAAATAAAAAGAGAGAATATATTAAAGTCTGATTTTAATTTAAGTTTCTGAAAATAAATCCCTCCAGCTCTATTCACAAAGTCACCTTTTTCTTAAATTTATTTGCTATACTTCTGATAAGACTTTCTTTTAATTATCTTTTGTTGCTGCTGTTGCATTATTTTTAAAATTGATTTTAAAATCGATTTTGGACTTTTAATTGCACACCAAAAATCTAGCTTTAAATTAGGTACTATTTTTGTTTGCATGTAGTAAATTAATTTATTGCAGAACTTACAACTACTTAAAAGATATAACTTATGAAACTAGATACCAACTGATAAGCTGTGTTTGCTCACCTTTATCAGCAGTATTTGCAAAAGCAGAGTAACAGAACAGAACATTTCCGTCATTTTAAAATCCAATAGTAGACATCATTTAATCCTTTAAAAAAAAAAAATGTTCGCCCTGAACATTTTTTAAAAAAAAGTATTAACAGATGTAATACATTCAGCAGGCAAATGATTCTACAAATAAAAAAGTGGAGGAGAAAAAAAAAATCAGCTTGAAATTCTCATAGCTGCTTTCTGGAATATTTTACTATCTGGTTCTCTAATAAGTGGAAATAGGAAATGGGTGCTTCCATAGAGACTACTGTCATCAATTGAGCAGGCAGTGTAAAAGTATACTATCTCACCTAGTGAAATGATGAGTTTATGGTGAGATAAAATACAGAAAAAGTGATAGTACAACAGGATTATTTTTGTGGAAAAAATAGGAGGAGGAAGGAGTATTAGGTATATTCACTGCTTTGAGTTATTTATAAAAAATGATAAAGACATATAAAAATTAATAAATAGAAGGTGGCATTGATTGGACCACCAGGAAAAATATGAATGAGGCAGAACTATTATAGAACTGTTCATAACACCTACATTAGCTGTCTTAACAGTTACCCATTCTTTCTTATTACAGTGATAGAATATGTAGGGTGAACATATGAACTTAATTTGTCCTGTAATATCAAACTGGAATGAAGATTTTGCAAATCTTCTAATCCCATTATGTTCCACAAAACATGTTTAGAATTAAAATATGCATTGGATTGCTCTTGGATCTTGGGTGGGTACCCTGCTTTTGGGTCAACTTTTCATATACTCAGAAACATTTTTCTTTGTTCAATTTTTAAGAGTTTTTGGGAATTATGATGATTATATTGCGACAGAATTTGCATTTACAGTGTAAAAACACCCAAGTGGACACCTATAGAATATACAGTATATAACAACTCTATTATGATAAAATTATTAGTTGGTCAAATAAATTGAATTTTGCATAGGTAGTCTATCCTGATGTCATTAAAACATTTGACAAAGTCTTTCACAATATCTTTGTGGACAAAATGGGTGAATGTGAGCTACTGCAGTCCTGTGGATTTACAACTGGTTGAATAATGACAGCCAAAGGCTGCTTTTAAATAGTCCTGGAGGGAAGTATCAAGGTTGATTCTTTACAATTTTTTTCTTGGCCTATACATAGATTATAAATATCCTCAAGAATAGAATGAAAGGAATGAATATCAGAACTGCAGATGATACCAAGCCAGATCCATGGATGTTCATTGTTGATAACTGCAAAATCTTACATCTGGATAGAAATACTCAAATGCATGAATAAAATATTATGGGGGAGATCTGATTTGGTGAGTATGCATGTGAGAAGAATCTAGAAATGCAAATTAAGCACTAGCTGGCCATGAATAAGCAGTGTAATGAGCAACTATAATAATCAATTTGTAATCTTGGACTGTATTAATAGAAGCTTTGCACATAAATCATGTAAAGCCCATGTCACACTGCCCAACGGATGCAAAAAGGACACAACGGATGAGCAAAATGTTCCTTCCGTTGTTATCCGCTCTCAAAAGGGGAAAAAATTTGCATAATCGGAGCGGATAACACGGACACGGGGAGAACGCAGGGCGGATGCAAAGCGGATGCGGAACAGAAGCCCAGTGGATGGAAGCGGATGGGAGCGGATGGCACGTCCGCTAGGCTTCCGGGGGACCTCAGCAAAGCGGACGCAGAACGGATGAAGCGGATGCACAGCGGATGCATAGCGGAAGCCTAATGGATGCCTGGCATTAATTGCGCATGCGGGGAGGATGCATTGCGTCAGCCCCGCGGATATAATGGAAGCAGCTCGGAAGCAGGTCGCCATTCAGAGGAAAGACCTGCTGCCGGACGGATTGGCTGCCTTGCCTGCCCTGCCTGCATGTCTGCCTGCAAGCCTTGCTGCCAGCCTTGCTGCAAGCCAGCCTTGGTGCCAGCCAGCCAGTCTGCCTGCCAGCCTTGGTGCCTGCCTGCCTGCCAGCCTTAGTTCATGCCTGCCTGCCAGCCTTGCTGCCTGCCAGCCTTGCTGCCTGCCTTCCTGCCAGCCTTGTTTCATGTCTGCCTGCCAGCCTTGGTGCCTGCCTCCCGGACAGCCTTCCTGCCAGCCTTGGTGCCAGCCTTCCTGCAAGCCTTGGTGCCTGCCTGCCTGCCAGCCTTCCTGCAAGCCTTGGTGCCTGTCTCCCTGCCAGCCTTGGTGCCTGCCTTGGTGCCAGCCTTGATGCCTGCTGCCTGCCAGCCTGCCTGCCAGCCTTCCTGCCAGCCTTGGTGGCAGCCTCCCTGCCAGCCTCCCTGCCAGCCTTCCTACCAGCCTTGGTTCCTGCCAGCCTCCCTGCCAGCCAGCAACCCCACAACCATGCGGAAGCACAGCAAGCCTCAGCCATCTGCTGCCAGCCCTTGCAAGAGGGACAGGGCTACCATCCCGCCCCCTGGCCCTCACTCTGGTTCTGCTGGGGCTTCTGCAGCATGGGCTCGCTCTTCTGGGGCTGGGGCTTCTGCTGCTTCTGCTTCTGGAGGAGCTGATGAAAAGCACTCCAGCCCCAGCTACCTCCACAGCACCTGGACCCTTCACCCCTGTGACTGAGCGACCAAGAGGAGTGCCAGAGACTCATTTTTGTTTTATAGCTTGTTGTTAATAAAGTCTATTTATGATTCACACGCTTGCTTCATTTCTTTTTTTTAATAAAGTCTTGCAGGAAACTTTTAGAAATGGTTTAAGCCTTTGCATGCTTGTGGGATGGGTTAAGATAGCAGTGGGATGGGTTGAGATAGCAGTGGGATGGGCAGGGATACTTTTGGAATGGGTAATAGCTGTGGGATACATAAACCTCCAGTGCAAGCATAGTGGGACTGTATGGTCCACCCTCCCAGGTGCCACACCTATGGCCCTTTATTATCAATAATAATGTAATAATTATCCACACATGTCAACATAAACACAACTCTTTATTAAATGCCCTGTTCATTGTAGGCCAACCAAACATACATGGCCCAATATCATCCGTGTGATGAGACAGGCTGAAGGAAGCATCCATTAAGCATCTACCATCCTGTCTTGCCACTCCACTGCTCCAGCTGGGGAGTTGCACCAGTGTTTCAGGAGGTTGCGCTGCTTCTTCGCCTCATGTGAGGCTCTGTTGGGGCCTTGCACATCCTCAGTGTCTATCAGGTTTCACCCTTGCCTCCATTCCCCAGGCTCCATGTCCCCATTGCCTTGTTGGAGGTCCACAAGCCTGTTCTGCAACACTGGGTAGCGGTGCGCATGAGATTGTGCAGGATGCAGCAAACTTCCATGATCCTCCTTATGGTCTCTGGGCAATGCTGCATGGTGGTGAGAAGTACCTGGAACCTGTTGGCCAGGATGCCAAAGGCATTCTCCACCACCCGCCTTGCCCTGGACATCCTGTAGTTGAAGATCCTCTCTTCACCGGTGAGCAGTCTGGAGGTGTAGGGCTTCATGAGGTAGGTTGTGAGGGAGAAGGCATCATCCCCCACGATGAAGTAGGGCACATCTTGTGTGTCATTGGGCAGGGGTTCTGGATCTGGGAAGCTCACGATAAGGTTGCCTTCCAGCTCCTCCTTGAGGTGACTGGCATTGTATACCTGGGCATCTGAAGATGAGCCGTTGCCTGAAGCATCGATGTACATGAACTTGTAGTCAGCATCGACCATGGCGAAGAGGATGATGCTGAAGAAGCCCTTGGAGTTGAAATAAGTGGACCCTGAGTTGGGTGGAGCTTTGCAGGCCACGTGCTTGCCATCTATGGATCCAACGGTGTGTGGGAAGTTCCACTTCTGATACCACTGCTCTGCAACTTTCTTCCAGCCTTCTTCAGTGGAGGGGTACTGGAGGAGCTCCTCCTTGTATTCTTCGATGATGGCCTGCACCACTTCTCTGACCACAATGATAATGGTGTTGGATGGCACCCTCCAGCCATACTGCATGGTCCTGTATGTGGTCCCTGAGGCCAAGTGGCGCAGAGTGAGTGCCACCTTGAGCCCAGGTTCCAGGCTGGGCCGGAAGCTGGTGTTTACCTTGGTCAACCTGGGTGTCAGGCGCTGCATAACTTCATCAAACATGGCTGGAGGCATCCTCATGAAGTTCTGGAATGCCTGGGTGTCTTCGTTCCTCAGCTCCACCATCAGCTTGTTGTACAGTCCGTCCTCTGCTCTTCTGGTGAACCATCTTCGGACCCAGACTCTTTTTGGCTGCCTCTTTTTCTTCTCACAGTAGTGTTCACAGAGCCTGCAGATGGCTTCACACTGTTGCAGAATGATGGTGGCTGCCGAAAGGACTTTGTTACAATCCACGGTGGACATGACTGGATGCTGTGGAAGAGGAAGAGGCAGATGAAGGCTGCAGAGGTCTGCACCGCTGGGCTGCTGTTCTGAAAGTGAGATGCAGATGAATTGCTCCCCCTTTTTATAGGAAATATAGGTTTTCCACTAGGCATCCTGTACGCATCCTCTAGACATCCTTAATATCTGAGATAGGTCCCCTCTGCGAATGTTTTTTCCATTTTAAATGCTTTGTTTCCGTGCTGCATCCACTAGGCATCCGTTCTGCATCCGTTCCGTGTCCGTTCCGCTTCCTCCCTGCGTCCGTTTACCACTGGAGCAGATGGAGTTGCGCGGATGCGCAGCGGATGCCTAGCGGATATCGCGGATGCGTAACGGATGCGAAGCGGATGCGAAGCGGATGCAGAACGGACGAACTGGATACATTTTCTGCGCAAAAGTTTTGGGCAGCTCATAACTTTCAGAGCGGATGAAACGTCAATAAACGGATGCTGGACGGATAGAGAGGAAGCAAAACGGAGGCAGTGAGTACATCGCGTTTTCCAATGGATGGCAAGCTTTTTTGTCCGTTTTACATCCTCTTTGCAACCGTTGGTTCAGTGTGATATGGGCTTAAGGTAATTTCAGGTCTGGTTGTAGGCATCAAGGAAAGTGATAGCAGAGTGCACATATTCACATGCTTCAGAAGTCAATGTGATAGTATAGGTCAGGCAAGCATTGAATCTGGATTGGCTAATATAGAGAGCAAGGGACCAAAAGCAAAGTGGTGCATGAACACATGGAGGAGCTGGCATTGAGACCATTCATGCTTGTATATGAATGGAGAGTGAGATGTGTGCGCTGGCAAAGAATAGAAATCATGTAGCCTAATGAGCCTATCTCAAGTTGTGGTTATGGGCAATGGTCTTCTCAATGGCAAGGTAAGTCAAAGTCATTATCTAGTCCAGGAAACAAAGCAACAAATGGAATCAGGAATGCATTGCAAGTTGCCAGAACTGGACCCAGTGAAACAGAGGGCACTGAGTATCCTAAAGGCTCTGATTCTTTCATGGTACCCTATCCATGGAGGATGATTTCACTTATATTTTAAATTGATTAGACAACACAGTACTGCTGCTAGTTGTGAGCAACTACACTTCTGGCAGAGTCAGGGCAAAGCTAGAATGTGTTCAAAGGAGAGCTACAACTATTATAAAATGGAATATGGAAACCAAACCCTATGAGGAATGGTTAAAGGAGATGAGCATATTGAACTAGAAAAGGACAGACTATTCTCCACAGAAACTGAGAACAGGACAAGGACTAACAGCTTGAATGCTAGGAGGATTTTCCTGATAGAAAGAGCTGTTAAGCAGTGAAACAGTTTGCCTAGAACAGTGGTAGATGCCTCCTCCCTGTAGTTTTCAAATGGGAGCCATATGGACAAGCACAGTGAATGTTCAGCAGATTCCTGAACTAAGCAGGGATTCGGTCTTAATGACTTATATGGTCCCTTTGAACATATACATCTATAGTTCTTTGGTACTAAAATCCTTTCACATTTTTAATGGAGAGTTAAGTTGCATCTCAGATCCTTCCCCTCCCTGCTGACTATAAGTGCTTTCCACTCATCACTGTGTCAGCAGATAACTTTTACTGGCATTAAATTTGTTATCCCCTTTCCTGATACCTGATCAAGTCATTTCAATCAGCTGCCCACTCCAAAGTAACAGTTGGAAGATTTTATCATCCTGTGGCTGCCCTTGGACAGTGCTGGAATAAGGGAAACAGTGTTGTAACAGCAGTACCATGAAGATTGATTCAAGGGTTTAATTCATGGGCTGAATATGAGATGATGGCAATATTATGGGAACTGTACAGAAAAAAAAGGCTGCAATGCCAAGGTGTGTTTGTGCCATCATTAAGTATAAGCAGGGGAAAAGACCTGTCAGGTTGTTACACAGATGTTCCTTACTTACCAACCACAATTGGGACTGACAACTCTATCATTAAGTGAAAGGTCATGAGATCACACTGGACTCAGCTCAGTTCTGCTCTAGTTATTAAGCAAATTCCTATGATTTGCTTAAAAAGTGTGACATCACATGACTGTAACTTGCAACTTCCTGCCAGCTTCCCCATTGCCTTTGCTTGTCTAAAGCCAGATGTGAAGATTGCAAACCCAGCATGTAACTGTGAGATGCTGTGACTATTATAAAAGTGAATTGATTGTGAATTGTGATCCCATGAACTGAAGGAACACTGCAATGATTACAAGTCTGAGGACTGGTCATAAACCTACTGTTTTATCATAATTCTGAGGAGTTGCTGAATGAGTCATTCAGTAAGCAAGGACTACCTGTATCATAATTGCTTAATGCTAAGAAAGGAGTGACTGAGATCATGTTTATATTCCATCTCTTTTTTATATAGTTTTCATTGAAATTTTTGAAAGAAGATAAAACAAATAGTAAATAAGAAAAAAAAGAAACAAAGACAAAGCAAAAATGTAAAAAAAGTTGAAGAAAAATAGAAAAGAAAGAAAAAAGGATACAAAGCAGTGTCAATATTCTTCACAGTAGTTACAAGTACAATTATACTTTTATCTTTCTCTCTAAAGTTACATCATATTGCTCTTCTTTCGATGATCTATTCTAATTATCAAAGCCATAAATCAACAGTTCATTTTTTTCATTTTTATATTAAAAGTCTATAAAAGGTTTCCAGTCACCAATAATTGAGATTGGAACCACAGGGTCATAAAAAGGGAATGTATTTTCTCTAATAAAAGAAATTAATGTATCTATCTTGGCAGGTTCTCTCAATTTTCACCAACCATTCCTTCATAGTGGGTAATGTTGAATATGTGCATATCATAATCTCATCACAAAAATAATATATTGAAAGAAACATGACTTGTTTCTAACTGATCATCCATTAGTGCTCAAATGAAAAGTTCTGGTTTCAATTGTTTTTGCATTCAACCTGAATCTCAGGCTCCTTAAGATCCACAGTTGGAAGATAAAAAGTAGACATCTGTATTTTACAGCCACTGCCACATGATATGAACTCTCTCTCTTTTTCACCTTTAAGTCAGTTTTGTGTCCTGATAGCTGCCTAGACAAGTTCCTACAGTTTTTCTTGGTGAGATTTCATAAGTACTTTTCAAATGCCTGTTTCCTAGGGCTGAGAGAGTGTGATTGGCTGAAAGTTACCTCATTGGACTCTGTACCTAAAGCAGAACTAGAATTCATAGTCTCCTGGTTTCTAGCCTGATGTCTTAACTACTATGGTTCATCAAACTGTTTTTTTTTTTTTAAAGAGAACCAATCTTCTTCAATTGGATCACATGGGCTAATGACTAGGTGAACTATGCTACAACTTATCTGAAAGATAATAAATTGTGTATGGCTGAAAAAATATGCTGGGCAAGATGGAAAAGTAACTCAATTGCTCCATATGTTCTGGGGCACTTTCATTAATTATTGCAAACATGTTGTTTTGCAACTGGAATGCTTAATCTCTCTTTATGCACCAAAATGTGGTTTAATAATTCAATCATTCATTTGAAGTTCGACCACGCTGTCATTTTATCCAGTTACCCTTTTGTGCTAGATTGGATCAATTTCCTTTCCTTTTATTCTACTGAAAGCCATTGCTTCCTCTTGGAAAACACAAATCTCTACTTCTGGAGTTGTCACTCATCTAGCAAGCCCACCAGCCCCAATGCAGATATCATTCTGGTTTGTCAGCACTGGGATGGCTGTCAGGGCTCTGAATAATTCATCTGCTTTATAACATTTACTGGGATTTAGTGTTTAATAACTGTCACTCCAATATATCTTTTTCTAATCCCTTCAGATCAGTTGCTGTAGCAATTTTAAATATTTAGCAACACAGTTTGTGTATTCACTGTTGGGGTTGCAATTTTCTTATAATCAAAGATTTACAAGACACTGCTCAAGATTTAGAAAAAGGACTGGAAAAAAAATCAAAGATATTTAGGGCTTGGAGTAGAACTTACTATTGCTAGAAGATGTTCTGAAAGTCTTTCTCTGTCAGTTTTGTCTCCTCCTTTATGGGTCTCTGCATTCAGCACTGATACATTATTTCTTTAAAGTCCATTGATTTTGCACCCTTTTTCTCAAAAGACAAGATCAGCTCCACAGTCTTGTTGACTTTAGGAGATCAGAAATAATTAAAATCCAGTTCTGGCCAAGCACCAGGTCAGGCTGGGAATCAGTACAATCCGTAGTTGCTAGTCCTAAGACTACAGGGGATGTGCCATCATGATTTATTCATCACTAATTTTCGCTTAAGAATTCAGAATTAATTTTCTTCATAAATTAATGCTGAAGAAATAATCCAGCATAATAATTATAAATGCGTAATGCATATTACTAGAGAAAGTCCTATTCGTTACATGTTTGATATGTGGTATATTTGATAGGGATTTTTGAGTTTGTTTACACTATTAGTATGATCATGTATACAAATTGCACCATGTTCTTCCAGAATCTTTGATCTTCCAAAAGTTTTATCTTACATATATTTCCATAGTCACTTGATTTGGTTTACACAGGGAAGTTTTCTGTTTCTCATATGAACTTTGAGGTTAATAACTTCTAAGCAACAAATTAGAGGCAAATAATTAAATAGTTGTTACTGGTGTGGAAAAAAAGAATCACAATTTGTTCCAGTCATCTGGATTCATGTTGCACATAATAAACAGCACTTTAGAATTTGAGAAACAAGAACATAAAGGAACTGCTGATTTGATGGGTGAGTTGGTTTTATCTCTGCTGCCAATTATGCATTTATTATGTTGTTTGTGTTTTTAATTTGTTAGCCACTTATTTTTGAGAAGGGCAGTATATAAAGCCCATGTCACACTGAACCAACGGATGCAAAGAGGATGTAAAACGGACAAAAAACCTTGCCATCCGTTGGAAAACGTGATGTACTCACTGCCTGCGTTTGGCTTCCTCTCTATCCGTCCAGCATCCATTTATTGATGTTTCATCCGCTCCGAAAGTTTTGGGCTGCCTAAAACTTTTGCGTGGAAAATGTATCCAGTTCGTCCATTCTGCATTCGCTACGCATCCACTACGCATCCGTTCTGCATCTGTTACGCATCCGCTATATCCGCTAGGCATCCGTTCCGCATCCGCGCAACTCGCATCCGCTTGGACGCAGGGAGGAAGCAGAATGGACGCAGAAAGGATGCAGAACGGATGCAGAATGGATGCAGCACGGAAACAAAGCGTTTAAAGCGGAAAAAACGTTCGCAGAGGGGACCTATCTTGGATATTAAGGATGTCTAGAGGATGCCTAGAGGATGCCTAGAGGATGCAAAGGGACACCTATACTGCCCATAAAAAGGGGGAGCAACTCATCTGTATCTCACTTTCAGACCAGCAGCCTAGCTGTGCAGACCTCTGCAGCCTTCATCTGACTCTTCCTCTTCCACAGCATCCAGTCATGTCCACCGTGGATTGTGACAAAGTCCTTTCGGCAGCCACCATCCTTCTGCAACAGTGTGAAACCATCTACAGGCTCTGTGAACTCTACTACGGGAAGAAAAGGAGCCACCCAAAAAAAGTCTGGGTCCAAAGATGGTTCACCAGAAGAGCAGAGGACGGACTGCAACAAGCTGATGGTGGAGCTCAGGAGCGAAGACACTCGGGCGTTCCAGAACTTCATGAGGATGCCTCCAGCCATGTTTGGCGAAGTTGTGCAGCGCCTGACACCCAGGTTGACCAAGACAAACACCAACTTCCCACCCAGCCTGGAACCTGGGCTCAAGGTGGCACTCACTCTGCGCCACCTGGCCTCAGGGACCACATACAGGACCATGCAGTATGGCTGGAGGGTGCCACCCAGCACCATTAGCTTTGTTGTCAGAGAAGTGCTGCAGGCCATCATCGAAGAATACCTGCAGGAGCTCCTCCAGTGCCCCTCCACTGAAGAAGGATGGAAGAAAGTTGCAGAGCAGTGGTATCAGAAGTGGAACTTCCCCCACACCGTTGGAGCCATAGATGGCAAGCATGTGGCCTGCAAAGCTCCAGCCAAGTCGGGGTCCACTTATCACAACTCCAAGGGCTTCTTCAGCATCATCCTCTTCACCATGGTCGATGCTGACTACAAGTTCATGTACATCGATGCTTCAGGCAACGGCTCATCTTCAGATGCCCAGGTATACAACGCCAGTCACCTCAAGGAGGGGCTGGAAAGCAACCTCATGGTGGGCTTCCCAGATCCAGACCCCCTGCTCAATGACACGCAAGATGTGCCCTACTTCATCATGGGGTATGACGCCTTCTCCCTCACAACCAACCTCATGAAGCCCTACACCTCCAGACTGCTCACCGGTGAAGAGAGGATCTTCAACTACAGGCTGTCCAGGGCAAGGCGGGTGGTGGAGAACGCCTTTGGCATCCTGGACAACAGGTTCCAGGTACTTCTCACCAACATGCAGCATAGCCCAGAGACCATGAGGAGGATCATGGAAGCTTGCTGCATCCTGCACAATCTCATGCGCACCCGCTACCCAGTCTTGGAGAACAGGCTTGTGGACCATCAACAAGGCAATGGGGACATGGAGCCTGGGGAATGGAGGCAAGGGCAAAACCTGATAGACACTGAAGATGTGCAAGGCCCCAACAGAGCCTCACATGAGGCGAAGAAGCAGGGCAATCTCCTGAGACACTGGTGTAACTCCCCAGCTGGAGCAGTGGAGTGGCAAGACAGGATGATAGATGCTTAATGGATGCTTCCTTCAGCCTGTCTCATCACACGGATGAGATTGGGCCATGTATGTTTGTTTGTCCTACAATGAACAGGGCGTTTAATAAAGAGTTGTGTTTATGTTGACATGTGTGGATGATTGATTATATTGTTATTGATAATAAAGGGCCATAGGTGTGGCACCTGGGAGGGTGGACCATACAGTCCCACTATGCTTGCACTGGAGGTTTATCTATCCCACAGCTATTACCCATCCCACAGGTGTCCCTGCCCATCCCACAGCTATCTTAACCCATCCCACAAGCATGCAAAGGCTTAAACCATTTCTAAAAGTTTCCAGCAAGACTTTATTAAAAAAAAAAGAAATGAAGCAAGTGTGTGAATCAAAAATAGACTTTATTAACAACAAGCTAAAAGACAAAATTGAGTCTCTGGCACTCCTCTTGGTCACTCAGTCTCAGGGGTGAAGGGTGCAGGTGCTGTGGAGGTGGTTGGTGCTGGAGTGCTTGTCATCAGCTCCTCCAAAAGCAGAAGTAGCAGAAGCTCCAGCCCCAGAAGAGCGAGCCCGTGCTGCAGAAGCCCCAGCAGAACCAGAGTGAGGGCCAGGGGGCGGGATGGTAGCCCCGTCCCTCTTGCAAGGCAGGCAGCAGATGGCTGAGGCTTGCTGTGCTTCAGCATGGTTGTGGGTTGCTGGCTGGCAGGGAGGCTGTCAGGGAGGGTGGCAGCAAGGCTGGCAGGCAGACATGCAGGCAGGGCAGGCAAGGCAGCCAATCCTTCCGGCAGCAGGTCTTTCCTCTGAATGGCGACCTGCTTCTGAGCTGCGACCTGCTTCTGTTATATCCGTGGGGCTGATGCAATGCATCCTCCCCGCATGCGCAATTAACGCCAGGCATCCGCTAGGCTTCCACTGTGCATCCGCTGTGCATCCGCTTCATCCGCTGTCCATTCGCTGTGCATCCGCTTCATCCGTTCTGTGTCCGCTTTGCTGAGCCCCCCTGGAAGCCTAGCAGATGCGCCATCCGCTCTCATCCACTTCCATCCGCTGGGCTTCCGTTCCGCATCCGCTTTGCATCCGCCCTGCATCCTCCCTGTGTCCGTGTTATCCGCCCCGGTTATGCAAATTTTTGCCCCTTTTGAGAGCGGATAACAACGGATGGAACATTTTGCTCATCCGCTGTGTCCTTTTTGCATCCGTTGGGCAGTGTGACATGGGCTTAAATTGGTATAAATAAGTATTGACCAATATTTTGACCAACATTTAAATTCTCATAATAATTCACCAGACAATAATGGAAACCCATGAATATGAATGAAATAGTACTTCCCAGCCTTGTGTCCATAACCAGCATTCATCACCCTCAATAATATAAACGTAGCATTTAGATATTTTTCATAGAAGCCACCTATTGCATCAGCATTTTTACTGAGTTTATTGACCAATCCCAAACTCCTTCTTCTGCCATTAACTAGTAGCAACAAAACTGCTTGTTAGCCCTGCAAGGTAGTCCAAACAAGAACACAACCAGGAATACTAGCGCTATCTTTATTGTAAGGTTACATAAACCAAAACGTACAAGTCAGGATACATGGCATGAAGAGTGGTGGGCTGCTAGATGGTTGGCAAGGTTCAGGCAAACCCCTAGCTATGATCTGGCTTGGCCCACCCATTCACCCTTGTGCTATACTTTCCCTAAATAACTAACTTTCCCCACCACCCAGGCTGCCCAAGTGAGTTCTGCTCCACCCTGCTGTACTCACCGGAGCTGCCTGAGTCAATTAGCTGCCTGTTTGAAACTGTGCTTCAGTCCCAAAGCATGACCAGCAAGCCCTTTGTCAATGAAAGTGCAGACAACATCTGGGCACGAGCACGCATGGCACCGAACTGAGCATGTTGCTCCAGCAATGTTCAAGTCCTCAGGGTGGGATTAAGAAGGCAGTGTTGGAGCAGTCATTCATTAGAGGCAAGGTTGACTAATTGTGAGTAGTCTAGCTCAGAGATCTCCAACCTTGGCAACTTTAAGACTTGTGGGCTTCAACTCTCAGAATTCCTCAGCAGCTTTGCTGGCTGAAGAATTGTGGGAGTTGAAGCCCACAAGTCTTAAACTTGCCAAGGTTGGAGACCCCTGGTCTGGCTGACCAGCATTGTGCATGTGTCCTCTCTGTCCTTGGATCAGGAGGTGGTGTGGACTCCCTCTCCTCCACGTTGCTAATGGGTGGTAGCTGCTCCCAGTCCTCACCTGGAGTTTTTGGCCAACTTGCTACAGCTGTGGCTTGCTTCACTCAGCCTCAGCCATGTTACTGGTCCAATTGACCCAGCTGAGGCTGCTCCATTAGGCTTGCACTCATTGAGCTCTGATCCTGACATTGAGATGTCACCAGTTGTCAAATCTGTGGCTCTTCCTCCTGTCTCCCAAGTTGTTTTTTTTTCACTTATCACTTTTTCACTTAGCTGTTTCCACATAAAGAATCTGTGCAGATGAGCTTGTAGCCCGATCTTGCTGGTTTCCTACAAATTGTCTGAACACCCTTACCATTTTTAAAAGATCTTTGTTGCAAGTACTTCACAAAAAACCCTTTATCCAAACAGGTATAAAGAGGCTGAAATGCATATCTATCTCCTGTAGTCAGCACCTTTTGAGAGAATAACCTTGTACTGGGTCATGCCTTTGTCCAGCTACTTCTGCTTCAGCTACTGTTGGGCTATGTATTTCACAAGCAAGAAGGGTTCTGCTGGGATAATTCAAGGAAAGGCCCTTTCTGACTCACTACTTTTCAGCCCTTAAACACCAGCCTGGGAATGTGTCTGAAGAAAAAGACTGAGAGTACACTCCATATTAGGAAATTTAATTATTCTAAAAGATTAAATTTGTGAAGAGGCTGTGTGGTTTTTGTTTTGTTTAAGACATAGGAGAATTTTTATAAAGCAAAGGCAAGCCAATGTGGGAAGACAGGCTGATGTGACTTAATTAAATGTTTGCTCCTCTAAAATGGAATTCATCTGCCTATCAACTTGACCCTCTTGGCTTTATCTCTATCAGTTCAGGAAAGGTCTCCAAAGAGGCCACAGCCATCAGCTCAGCTTTGCCTGCCTTGCCAGAGAGCTTTTATATCTTTTCTCAAAAGTCTACCTGAATGATTTCTGAGCAGCTTCTGAGGGAGGATCAAGCTGCCCCTACCGCTTTGCCCCACAACCTTTCACTGATTTCTGGATTGCATTTCAGCAGTTGTTAACACAAAATGGCTAGTGCCCATTAATATTAATTTCTCATACATCTTCTTTCTTTCTGTAAATCAGAAATAGATTTTCTCCAAATTAAGATTTAATATGGGTCTGGAATGGCACGGCAGCAATGAGATGAATAAAAGGGCTTCATTCTGCAAGCAACATGATTGCGATGCAGCCTGCAGGCAGAGAGGGAAGGCAGAAACTGAAGTTCCCAGGATGTTTTGCCTGGAAGGCATTTTTGTGACAGGATTTTTACTCCCTTCTCTCTTTTGGTTATTGTTCTTGGCAAAATGAGGGACGCTGTTCCTTCTTCTTCACATGACTGGAATCAGCAGTGCTCCAAGTAAAATGCCTCTGAGATGTAAAAGTAAGCTTGTGGTCAGGGATGATCTCATCTGCCAGTGTCTGTTGCAAAACAAAACAAAATTATGAACTTGATTCTGGCACCTGGCCCCATTGTAAGAAGAGAATTTTCCCTCTCCCCAAGCACTTTTAAGAAAATAAGAATAATCCAGCAGAATCGGACTATGGGTTCATTTAATTTATCCTGCTCAGTGTTCCTCAAATGTTGATGCTCTAGTCTAAACAGACTGTGCCTGGTGGAGTGTGGTTCCAGGCAACCTTCCACAACCAACCCACTGATTCTGGGAAAGCCACATCTAACCATGAAAGTGGCATCTCTTCCCAATTGTTCTGCTCTGCACCTGAGATGTTGAACACAAGTAACAGACAATTACTGACCAATGTTTTATGAACATTTTCTTTTATAATCTTAAAAGTAAATCTTCAAGATGGCAACTTAGTTTGTCACACAAAGTAGAATTCTAGACATGTAATAAGTATTTTTTTCTGCTATGAATCTCCTGCCAATTATCTTTCCTAATTAATTGCCATTTCTAGTATTATAGGAGCAGAAGAGTAATTTTATGTACCCATTTTCTACAGGGAAACCAAGATTCAAGCCCAGTATCAGCTACCGAACTCACTGTGAGCCCCATTGATCTCTCTCAGTTCAAACTATCTTGCTGGTTGTTATCCTTGGCATATGATGGAGAAAGAAGTACTATTGATGCCACCCTGGGCTCCTGAACAAAAGATGGGACATAAGTCTTTTGAATGAATTAAGAAAGAAACGCCATTCTATCACTGACAAATGCATTCAGTATGAATATATTGTTTTTGGGACTGGGACTGGGACTGTTACAAGTGTAACCCAATACCTTGTTGCAATACCTTGGGAGAAATTATGAAGCTTAGACAACCTACAGGGAGTTTGCCATGAGAAGCAAGAAAATCATTTGAATGCTAGGACTCAGTGTATCTAGAGTTTGCAATCAGCAAATTAGCAGAATGGAAATAATGGAATTAGATTACATGATGAGATAAAGCAGATAAAAGGAGCCGCAAGAGATCAGAATAAGGGAGGGCAGAGTCACTCCAAAAACCGAGAAGACATTATTAAAACTTAAGAGTTTGGAAAAAGATCTGCAAGGTATTCTGGATGAAAAAATGTGTCAAAAGGCTGAGTTGGGAGAAGCAAATTTAAAGGGCTCTTTGTAGCATAGTTCAGACTTGACCCAGCCTGGAAGAAATGGCTAGGAAAAAGAAAAGGAAGCCTTGAGGTTTTTGAGGCAACCTGAGGCGATAAAAAGGGAATCTGAGATTTAAAGTGAGACTGAATGTAAAAGAGGAAAAAGGCAAGCTTTCAAGTGAGAGACAGAGGCAAGCTTTCAAGTGAGAGACAGATGAGCCCCACAGCTTAAGAAGACAAAATAGAGATAAGTGATAAAGCATTCCAGTGAAGGAGGGAGTTAAAGAAAGATTACTTGTCAGTCAGAAACAATTTAAGAAAGGGGATATAGGTGACAAATCAGAAGGACACTTGTGAACAAGAGGGAATTTTTTGCCCTGGTAGGAAGTCTGCCTGCAGCTTGGGTTCAAGGGAAGGGGAAAGGCGGGCAGGTTTCTTCCTCTTCCCTATAAGGAAACCAATCTAATACCAGATAGTGAGAGAAAGATGCCAAGATTCCACCTAGTGTCCATTGTAGAAAGTTAGCACCCACCCATCTCCTAGAACAGTGGTGGCTAACCTTTTTGGGCCCCTGTGCCAAAAATTGCTCTCAAAGGTGATGGCTCCTACGCATGTGTGCACAATCCCCACCCCCCCAGCCACCCCCTTACCTGCACTACACCTCACAGCTGGTTTTCAGCTGGTTTGAAGCCTTTTTCAGCCTCCTAGAAGCTTTAGGAAGGCTTCTGTAGGCTTTTCAGGATGAAAACGAGGCCAGTTTTGTCACTTCCAGTATTTCTGGAAATACAGGAAGTGATGAAATGGGCCTATTATTTGTCCTGCAAAGCCTACAGAGGCTTTCCTCAAGTCCCTGGGAAGCCGAAAAAGGCCTCAAACTGGCCCAAAATCAGCTGTGAGGCACGGACATGCGCAGTGAGGTAAATTTGCCTGCAGCACGCATGTTGGCACAAATGGTGGCATGCATGCCATAGGTTCACCATCGCGGTCCTAGAAGAATGAAATATTCTAGGAAATATTAAAAAGGCAGAATATTATATTTCCCTGGATGAGAAAAGGAGAAACATGTTTTTAAAGACAAAGCAGCTCCCTGCCCCCACTTCAGCTCCAGGGTGAAGGGATTAAGACTCAGGACATAATAGGATTAGCCTTCTACCCATCTAACAACAGGGCTTACTGTATTGGGAAATCACCTGGGGACATCGTATCAGCCAACAGTTCAATCAGACTTATCTCAGACAAACTCCTAGGATTTGCACCTGACCTCTACAGCAACCAATAGGATCCCTTGCCACAGGAACAGGAAGCTCAAATTCAAAGCCCAAGGGAGGGTATAAATCTCTCTCTCTTTCCATGTGGTCATCTACTCAGAATTCCACATGCTTGGTTCTGTTTCACCGTTAAACCATCCTTCCAAGCAACCTCCATGTTTTCAGTGTCTTTCTTTCCACTTGGAACTAAACTCAGATGGACATTTCTTCCAACGCCATCATGGTGATGGTGAGAGATGCTGTCGCTGCTGCCTGCATTTCCTCAGCTGATCATGACAGAAATCTCAAGGACCAGATCTGAATTTGGTTTTGTATTGAGCCCTGTAAGGGCAGACGGGAGAGAAAAGGTGGTTAAATTTGGAGAATGTGTTTGGGGATTAATGATGCTGTTCATTTGTTTTGTAAGCTTATCTGGATATTATGTGTGTATGTGTGTGTGTGTATGTGTGTGAGAGAGAGCAATAGCAAGTGAGAGCGAGCAACAGAAAAAGAGACTCTATTTTCAAACAAAGCTCGGGAATTAGGGGGAGGATGTGGGGAGAAATTAATTCTCATCCAGCTCAGCAGTTATTGTTATGTAAAGCAGTTCTTGCAGTTCTGTGTTTATGTATCTGTATAAATCTGGCTGTGGCTGGATATGGGCTATTGTTTTAATGCAAGTAAAATGGAGCTGTTTTTCATTTGTATTCTACAGTTCAAGAAACAAGGTAAAGCTGTGTTGCCTGTTCATAACTAATTCTGCCTTGGTGGTGGTCTGAACAAACTCTGCTAATTCAGAAGGGCTGGCTGAGGAATTCTGGGAGTTGAAGTCCACAAGTCTTAAAGTGGCCAAGGTTGGAGAGCCCTGCTTTAGAGCTCTTGTTGGTAGGAGAAGTTCAAAGGGCTTGGTTGGGGATTAGGAACCCAACTGGGAATCTCACATCTCTGATAAATAATTCTCGAGAACTTGACCTTTTCAGATTTTGGAAGTATCATTCAGATTAAAAATAAATCGTTCTTGGTGTAAATTTTGCAGTTTGCTGGCTTTTAATAACATGATCCAAAACAGTGTTTTTCAATCCTGGCATCTTTCAAATATGTGGAATTCAACTTCATGGTTGGCTGAGGAATTGTGAGAATTAAAGTCCACATATCTTAAGGTTGCCAAAATGGAGAAATACTGATCTTTATGCAGGATATGTGCTACTGGATATAGATGCATAAATTCTTCTTAAGCTCAGTCAAATGATAAAAGTTGTGTTGCTTGTGGGATTTTTTTGGAGGGAGGTGTTTAATCCTGTTATTTATATGAAAAAGATCTTAATTAACAATAAAAAAGAATACCTACAGAAAAAGGAATGAGAAACATCCAGAAACCAACCCACAAACTCAGAGGATGAACCTTCAACCCCATCCTACACTTGAGCTACAGATATTTGCCATGATTACAAACTTCTGACTTATACTCAATGTGTAGAATCATAGGTCAAGTTATATCCAGTCTAAGAAGATCCTCTATTCATCTAAAAAAATCATCTAAATCATATTGTAAAGTATTATTCTCTTTCTCCTAATTTCTTGCCCCTAATTGGTCTCCATGTATAAAAAAGCTTTGTTATAGATCAGAGGCTGAGTATAAGCATGTAAGAGTATAAGCCATGTAAGAGTTGGAAAATATTGGAACAAAGTAATACAGGAGATGACCGTAAAAATAACCCCATAGAAATGCAGTGCAGACTGAATGTAGGACATGGACTAAGGCTTTTGGAAGCTTCTAATATGTAAAGTTTTAGAAACGGACTTTATCCACTCAGGGATTTTCTCTTCCTGGCTGTTCTTATTACAGGTAGTCCTCATGCTTGAAGGGCTAAATTAAATGGGCCCTTTCAGCATCAGCTCCATGTAATCCACAGTGTGATTCCAGTTTTTACTATCTCTGGATTATCTATTACATATGAACCACCATGCCTAATATGTAGTAGCTGCAAGATTCAATATTAAAGCTGTGGTGCTGGATAACAAAACTGGCCTGTCCTACTGGTCCCAAGAATGGGAAAGAATTCTGCATACTTCTGTGTTGCAGCTAGACCTATATTTAGACATTACATTTTAGTCATTTCTTTGATCAGAATTTCTAACCCAGCCATACTTAATCCAGGTATGCTCAATATGGCCCCATATAAGATCATAAACTTCTAACATTATTGTGTAATATTTTTTTGAGATAGTTGCTATTTTATATAGTTTATATGCAGCCTAAGATAATTCCTCTTCACTCAATGAGGTCTACACAAGCCAAAAAGTTAGACAAGCCTTTCGTAATCTTTAGCTTGCTCTGACTTGATTGCACTATGGCATGCTTCTGTATTACCTGTAATTTCAAATGATAACCGCATGGGCAGGCACCATTACTTATCAACTGATAAAACATTAACACTGTGAAGGAAAGTACCAGCTAGAGAAATAATCTCTAAAATCAGTGTACTGTGCTAATGCTTAGAAGAATTTATGCTTGAACATATGTCAAGGTAAATGTATGCCCTAGAAAGCTGCTGTAGAGGAAATATGAGTGGTAAAATTATATGTACATGTGAATATGGATTGTTTAATCTTTTAAAAATCTCTTCCAGCCTCATGGGTATGGAGTTTTGTTTTTCAGTTTGCAGTGATTTAAATATTTTTACAATCATGTTAGAATATCCAATTGGCAGAAAGAAATTTATATCTAAGTCTATGTTAAATTTATGATATTAAATTAAAGAAAAAGGGCCTGGAATATCATATCATAAATACACATGTTGACTGTATTACTTGGAAGGGCTTTTCCTTGATCCTTTCCCACCAAACTGACAAATCTGAAGGTTAACAGAAACCAGGACTATGCAGTGCTTTGGATTTTGAGGAGTTTCAGAGCGCATAGGTGTCCAAATGAAGCACCTGTCTGCAACTCTTTAAAGCAGATTACAGATAGTCCTTGCCTTACAACAGTTCATTAAGTGATCAGTCAGTTACAACAGCACTGAAAAAAAGTAACTTATGACTGTTTTTCACAGTTATGACCTTTGCAGCATCCCTGTGGTCATGTGATCAAAATTCAGCTGCTTGGCAACTGGCTCATTTTTATGACTGCCACAGTGTACCAGGGTCATGGGATCCCATTTTGCAACCTCTGAGAAGCCAAGTCCATGGGGAAGCCAGATTCACTTAACAATGGTGGCAAGAAAAGTAGTAAAATGGGGGAAAACTCAGTTAACAAATGTCTCACTTAGCAACATAAATTGTGGGCTCAATTGTGGTCATAATTTGAGGACTACCTGTATCTTTTTTTTCTTTTTTTAAGGATTATATTGCAGTTGCACATAGGTGCTATATTCCAACTCCCACCTCTTCTTAATTATTGTCAAACACTGCATCGTTCTAATTGAGAACCACATACAAACAATTCATTTATGCAAAGCAGAAATAGATTTAGCTTTCCAGTTTGGTATAGTTATTCTATCCGCATTCTCCTGCACAGAAGATAGACATTTCTCGAGACCTTAGGGGATTCTAAATACAGGATATAACCAAGGGAAATCTATATCCTTGAAATGCAAAAATTACTTGCAAAATCATGTCATTAGTCCTGAAGACTTCAGTCCACAATGCAGGAATAATTGAATAAGCTCAGGTTGTGTTGTTAATCTTCCATGAACCTATGGCTGCACTTCTAGCAAAAAGACGTGTATAATGAGATGTACAGCTACTGAGTTTGTACAGGCTGCAGCATTGCAATGGCTGTTGCAAGCCATAATTTGTACAATCTAAGTAAATAAAGATAAAGCCCTTGTTAATTCAAGCTCAACCTTTGATGAGTTCATGGACACACTTATGTAGTTTTATGAGCAACAGTAAAGTTGCTTTATTGTGGCTTATTCCACATTTTTTCCAGTATATCCTACAGCCCTAAAATTCACTAGGAAGAGGGTCCTTTAAGTCAAAACAAATTCAACCTGTTTATTCCAACTGCTGAGCAAAATTTATATTCTTTGTTTAAGTCCCTCAGTAAATCTCAGAAACAAATTCAGGGGCCCTGGGAAAAGAGACAAGGGTTTTTTATGGACTGGGAAGAGGCTAAAGAATAAAGTGAGTAGGAAAAGATAGATGGACTTTCGTAATGAGACTGATCTTTTCTCACTTGTTTCTCAACAATCCAGAGTTAAAGATGAATAGCAAAGTCTTAAAATGAAAAAGGCTCGTAAAATAGTTCAAAAAGAGCATCTTCAGATTAGATAAATGATGTGAAGATGGCAACTGCTGTTAAAGGTAAACACAGACAAACTGATGCATATTGATTTTTTTTTAAATCTAAACTTCATATTTGGATTAATGCATCTGAACTGCCAGTGAATAGTAAGAAAAGAGGTCTTGGAGTAATTTCATGAA
Organism: Laticauda colubrina; assembly: GCA_015471245.1. Taxonomy (NCBI): domain Eukaryota; kingdom Metazoa; phylum Chordata; class Lepidosauria; order Squamata; family Elapidae; genus Laticauda; species Laticauda colubrina. The sequence continues at coordinate 133,636 of BLBF01000083.1, read as the reverse complement.
AATGCACTGTGCAGCTGCTATTAAAAAAAAGCAAATTCTTTTTTGCTTGCCATTTTTTTTGTCTGACAATTAGCAACAATAAAAAATGTCTCTATTATAAATCTATGGTGAAACAGCACTTAGAATAGTGTATATATTTCTGATCAATGTAACTGAAAAAAGGGTAATGTAGAGATGGAAAAGGTGCAAAAAAGAAATAAAATGCTTAATAGGATTAAAACATTTCTCTTATAAAGAAAGACTAATGTATTTAGGGTACTTTAGTCTGGAATGAAAATTGATAAAAAGCAGGAGTATAGAAACTAGGAAAGAAGGTTTTCTTTTTTCTCTTTCTCTCACATTATTATTATGCTCTAATAGAAAAAGGGAAAGGAAGAACTACAATATGAAAATAATTGGCTTTACAGTTTTTTTTTAAATTTCAAAAGGTAATTGTCCACCCAGAGGCCTGGGAATTTGAAGATACTTGCAGAGTATTGTAGCTGCTCCTAATACTGCATTTTTCTGGGCAGAGAGTTCTGATATTGTTCCTAGAACCTCTTGGAGTTATTTTCCTAACTTGGGAGTCATGGCCCCGAGGGCTCCTACCACCCATCCCTGCTCCTACCACCACTCCTACCACCCACTACCTTGGCTTTTATTTTCTATATCCTCCCTAGTTCCTCCTTCTATAGGCCTTGGTATTATAAATACAGGATCGACTATGTATAAACTTTGAATTATGGCTTTTAAAAAAGAATTGTAAATAAATGGTGACTATGTTATTAGCAATATAAGATGTATGTGAAAGTATATAAATTGTTAGGGAAATAAAAGAAATTAAGTTATATCAGAAATAAAGGGTTAGTTAAAGAGAGTTGGTTGTTACTGTGTTTAAGAAGCCACTTAAGCCTAATTCAAATGGATTAGGAAAAGGGAAATTTTATTTGGCCATTTATTGGTAGTCTTTGAATTTCAGTCAAAAGTTGTTGTGGTCAAAAGTTGAGGCACCACGTGACCTATTTTATGACCATTTTTATGACAGCTATAAAGCAAGTCACTCCAGACATAAAGTAAATCATGTGGTTTTAAATAAATCAAGTAATCATTAAGTGAGTGGCAAAAAATGTTGCAAATTGTGATCAGGCAATTGTGGGATGCTACAACCAGTTGTAAACGACAGCCAGTTATCAAGTGCCTGAAATGTAGTCATGTAACCATAGAGAAGGATATGGTATTAAATAGCTTTTTGAAGTCCATCTTAATTTTGAATGTCATAAAACGACTGGTCAGATGTCAAGCATTACCTGTAACTTTGTTGACTCAAAAGCTAGAACCGAGCATGGCGCTGACCAGCATTTCAGCAGAGAACAGCCCTCCATAGTTCAACATCTTCCAGATTTGTTAAACTACAACTTTCATCATCCCAAACAGCATGGACAATAACTAGGTATGATATCTGCCTCAGATATCTTGAGAGTAGCAGGCTGTGGAAGATATACCTAAGGATATGAACTGTTTCTCTTGTAGCCTCCTTAGTTGTGTAATTGTGTCTGTATCTTTTGAGTAAGATTACACAATAGTCCTTTCCCAAAACATATTATGTGCAGGTAGGGCAACAAAAAGTCTCTTCACCCAAAAGAAAAAGTCTACTTCACCAAAAAGAAGTAGAACGTTAGTTATGATTGAAGATGGTCCATTGGTTTTTGTGAGAGCTATGCCTAACATCAATTGAACCCATTTCTTGATATACTGGGCTGATGATTCTCTTCTGTTTAGGTTATATACCATAATTCCTAAATAAAGACTTGGACATAATGGCAGCCATCTGAGTGTTCCTTGACTGTGCTTTCATTACTCCAAATAATAGCCATTCTCTTGTAAAAAGGAAAGCTCAGCAATGTTTATTCGTCCACCTCCACTCCGAAGTTTTATTTTATTCTATTTTTATTATGCACTTAAAGTGGGATCTGGCATGCAATCTGTACTTCCAGGGAGTTATGCATAATGTGTACAGTGAGAAAGTAAATGATGGGGAGGTAATGAGTGAATATAAAAGTGTCCAATAGTAAAAGTAAAATAAATCTGGTGTACACGAGGATGATGATACCTTTAGATGGAACAGGAGTGTACTCTTACAGCCAGCTTTTAGACTGCAAATAGAACTATAAGTTATGCAGTAATCTTTTCCTATTTTAAAATAAGCCATTCTTCACTTCTTTTTTCCCCAATGTCCTTGTTATTTACTCAGGGAAGAGATATTTTTAAGGTGCAATGAATCATTGTCGCATAAGTGGAAAACCATTCATAATTCTCATATTAAAGGCATTATTGTGTGTCTGAAGCACACATTCTGGGGGAAATTCTCTTATAGCTGACTGCCTCTTAGCAAGCAATGCATTGATTTCTCCACTCTTTGAAGGAAGAAAGGTTTCAGGCAGAATAGGAGAAGGAGATACCTAACATCAGTTCTTTGAGAGAGCTAAAGTTAGGAGTCAGGAATCACATGGAATCTTGGAATGTACTTTAATGCTGTTTGGGTAGGGATCCCCAGTCCCTGGTTTGTGAACCAGCATTGTTCCACAGCCTGCCAGAAACCAGGCTGTGCAAAGAAATGAATCCCCATCCACAGGATGCAGGCAGCAGATGAAACCACATCCCTTCCAGTTCATGGAAAAACCTCTCTCTGTGGAACTGGTCCCTAGAGCCCCAGAGGTTGGGGACCAGAGGTGGTATTCAGCAGGTTCTGGCCAGTTCTGGAAAACCAATAGTGGAATTTTTGAGTCGTTCAGAGAACTGGCAAATGACACCTCTGACTGGCCCTGCCCCCATCTATTCTCTGCCTCCAGAGTCCCAGCTGATTGGCTGGCTCTTCTTTTGTTGCCTTGTACAGGAGAACAGAGCTGGAAAACAGGCTAGTGGTTTCAACAGGGAGGAAATGGGATTTTGCAGTAACCATTCCCCAGGAGTGCGGTGGGAATGGAGATTTTGCAGTATCCTTCCCCTGCCATGCTCACCAAGCTATCCCACCAAACCACACCATGCCCACCAAGCCACTCCCACAGAACTGGTAGTAAATTTTTTTGAATCCCACCACTGGTGGGGGCCACTAAGTTAGGGTATTATAATAGTATATTGAAAGCTTGTCAACATCCCTATTTACTTCAACTCATACCTAACACAATCAAGCTGCAGTTGTTTTGAGCTTCTTTCTTGTACTTTCTACTTTCCCAGGATTCATATATTTTCTGTAATGGCTTTATCTCCTCTCTTCTCCAAGTCAAAATCACATTCCTTCATATACTCCCTTGCAGGCATATGTGTACTTCATTTGTCAATATTCTCAGAGCTTCCTGGTCCCATATAATGCCTTACATGAAGTTATGTTGTTTTGTTGTTTGATTTTTTTTGGTGTTTCATTAAAAGCAGAGTCTGACAGTAGCTAGTTTCATCAAAAGAATTACAACAGAGGATAGCTTCATTAATACTTTCACTGGCTTTGTTTTCTATTCTAATTACATTGGTGCCTAAAATTGCATTTTGTTCTTTGGAGAAACACATTAGTTGTTGTACTCTTTTCATTACACTTAAAAAAGGAGAAAAGGAGAATTATTTTGAACACAGGTAGTCTTTGACTTACAACCATTCATTCAGTGACTATTTGAAATTACAATAGTGCTGAAAAAAGTCTTTGTACTTATGACTGTCACAGCATCACTGTGGTCACATACAAAAAATTTGGGCCCTTCCTACTGGCATCAAATTAGGATAGTTGCAATGTCCTGAGGTCACATGATCACCATTTGCAACCTTCCCAACCAGCTTCCAACAAGAAAACTCAATGGAGGAAGCAGGATTCACTTAATAACCACTGTGATTTGCTTAATGACTATGGCAAGAAAGGTTGTAAAAAATTGTGTGCAAATCAAGTTAACAACTATCTCATTTAGCAATGGAGGGTCCCAACTGTGCTCCTAATTCAAGGATTACCTGTCAGTGCAAATAACAAGGACCATTAATTGAGTTCAACACATGGAAGATTTTATTATTGGTACCTATAAAAATCTAGTCAACTAAGAGTCAAAGCTAAATTGGCATTAAATAAGGGTCAAGGGAATTGGGGGGATGTCTGGACTTGGGTTTCTTGTGGCAATGTAATGATTCCAAACTGTTAATGTATTTAACCCTACCTTCTAGCTCAACTTGTACTTCTTCTACATAACCTGTACAAAAGTGTTATATATTTGTCATTCATGTATTGAAATACACAGAGTAATTTTAATGAAGAAAAAAAACAATGAATAAAGTTCTGTGTTCCCCTTTCAAGATGCATGCTGAATTCCAGTTCTATTACTGATGACTAATCACAAAAGCTAAGCATATCTGTGTTATGTTTAAATTTGATGATTTCTGATCATCATTACTATAGCACAGAATTTGGCTGCCTTCCTAGCTGATTTTGCAGTCTTCATCATTTAATAGGAAGAACACAACAGACTGTAGGGACAGGTCCAGATAGTGGATAGGATGATAGATAGATTTTTAATGTATGCATGTACAGCTGCCTCAATTTCAGTGTCTGAAATCTATATAGCCACCCTGAAGAGGGGATATTATTGAATCTCCTGGTCAATTACAAGCAGGGCATGTACACAGGCTGCTCTGGGTGTTCTCTTGTGTGAGGGCACAAGATATTGTGTACAATTTGCCTTTGTATATTGGTTTGTGCCAACACTGACAGAGCCTTACACTGGCCTTGATGAGACACATTCAAACTCTAACTGGAGAAGTGCATTTGCAATAGAGTGAAGAACTTCAAAGTAGAGAACTTGGACTTTGGACTGAATTATTTCTAGCACAAATATTTATTTATATACACATTATTGTCTGCCATTTGAAAATTAACAATGATTGGTATAACATAAAGGATTTACAGTACTTTTGCCTAAAGAGTGAAGATCTATCCTCATTTGACAAATAATTGAATATTAGAGTCATTATGCCAAGGGAAAACTAAGTTTCAAATGTGATATAAATCCACATATGGTATTACAATCTAAAAATGATTTCCAGATTGAATGAAATTCTCTGTCATATTCATTTTTCAAATATTAAGTTTTGAAACTATCAGAAACTATTTCACATTAGAAGAAGCTATGCATAGCCCTCAGTAAAAACCATAAAATAACATTGCAGCAGTTACCAGTATCACACTAGTTAAGTGTACTTTACAGGGATATAAGATTTAGCATTATTTGATTAAAAATAACAGATTGGCTTTAGAATGGTCCCATTGATTTCAGAACCATTTCCCAAAATGGTTCAGCTTTGCAAAAATTCAGATGCCCATTGGAAAGTGAGCCTTTCAAGGAGGGAAAGAGACATGTTTGGCTATTTATTGGCATAGATGCAGGTCCAATTTTAGAAGTGAAGAGGTTCATAATATTTATTTCTAGTTACAAAAAAATCCATTTCCACTTATTGTATTACTGTGCAGTGATTTAATTAGTTTATCCATACTCATTGTTTCATAAGTGTTCTAGAGTGTGAGTATCCTGAATATGAACTAGCTCATTTCTTTTTCCTCTTCCCCATCATAGCATTTAGCAGAAATGCATTCTGGAGTTGGAATGTAGATATTGGGTAGGATACCCCTTGGAGGATAAGCTGTGGCAGTAGAAACTAAGAAATTACAACTGCTAAGCAGGAAGTAGAACTAAGGTTTGAAGACCCAGAGGATATCTAAGGACAGAGGATTAGGATGCTAGTATCCTACCAGTTGGCCTCAACATTGCTATGGAAGAGTTGGAATTTTGATTGAACTCTGGATCATGCACTAAATACCCTTGACACAAAATTTATATAAAACAGGAAAGCATCATTATCATACCACACTTTCTACCTGTGCATTTGGTTCTGCTTTTGTTTTTTAAGGAAACTGAATTTATATATTTTTTCCATGTTATTCCACTAGAGGCCTTAATGAAAAATGTATCATTTTGCAAAGGATGGACAAACTATAATGATGGTCTTTGACTAAACCATGCTAAAGAATTGCTGATCAGGTTTGACTTTTTGTTGTAATGGACTTTAAAGAAACAAATGGAAAACCAGTGGCTCTGATGCAGCCAATCACAATGTCTATAATGGCAAGAAGGTACCTTGCATTGTATTATTAGATTCAGGTGAACAACCAGGAGCTTTATGCAGCCTAAAGCCTAGTCTTTGTTTTTGCTAATGCAGACCTTTCAAACTGGCAGCCCATGGGCCAGATGCATCACCTGCAGGCCACTCATACCCCAGCTCTGCAAAGGCAAAAAATGTCATGATACGTCATGATACATCATGTGACGTGATAGAATTTGATACCCATGTGCTAGAGTTCTTCACTTTTAGTAGTCCTCGCTTAACAGTCATAATTGGGACTGGCAACTTCATTGCTAAGTGACACTTTTGTTGAATGAAACATCATATGAAAGTCCCAACCTTATGTCACCAATTCTGTTGCAATTGTTAAGGGTGACATCATGTTATCACAACTTACGATTTATTGGCAGCTTTTCCATTGACTTGGTTTGTTGGAAGTTGACTGTGAAGCTTGCAAATGATGATCGTGTGGCCATGATATGCAATCTTTGTAAAGGTTGTGTACTGGTTGTGAAGTGCTTGAATTGTGATCACATACAGAATAATAAAGTTGGAAGGGACCCTGGAGGTCTTTTAAACCAGGCCTTTGTTGAAGCAGGAAACTCCATAGCATTTCAGACAAATGGTTGTCCAATTTCTTCTTAAAACCCTCCAGCACACCCACTTGTGATGGCAATTCTGAGGATTTTGAGTATACTTACATGGACAGTTTTAATTATGAATAATTGTAAATCTGACATAAATTTGGTTGCTAAATAGGATAGCCATTAACTGAGGGATACACATGCACAAGCACTGTTTGTGAGCATGTGTGTGTGTGGGTGTGTATTTGTGATTTTGAGTCAACACTGACTCCAGATCACTCCCTGGACATGCCTCTTAATTTTTTCTTGGCAAGATTTTGGAAGTAATTTACCTTTACCTCCTTCCTGGAGCTGAAAGAGAGAGTCTGGCCTAAGGTCACCCATTTGTTTTGTTCCTAAGGCAGCACTGGAACTCATTGTACTCTGTTTTTTAATTTTCACCCCAACACCAAACTGGCACTTTCCTCAGTATTCCCGTACTAAAACTCAGTAGCAATCACAGATTTCTGGCAATGCAATTTATGGATGATTTCTCAAATGCAGGTGCTAGAATCAGCACAGACATCTTCTTCTACCCTTAATTCTTAATTAATTCTTAGTTAAATTAATTAAATCTTAATTCTTCTATCCTTATTCTCTAGGGCACCACTGCAGTTTTGAAACAGAGGTATGAAAGATGTTGAAGGAATGCCCTGTGATGTGTGTGGCAGCTCCATCTTTCAGAAGGCTCCAAGAGAACAGGCTGTCTCCAATGTGCTTTTCTAGCAATCCCAGTAGAAACATCCTCAAGATTTAAGATTAAAAGAAATCTGAATGTTGTATGGGATGCAAAACCAGGTTTTGTATTTGGAATTTTGTTTCTGTAAGCTTCCCAGGGTCACTCTGAGTGAGTTGGATGGCATATAAATAATTTTCTTAATAAATAAACAAAAAGTAAGCGCAGAGTTATAGTTCATAAATTGTTTACAGATTGAATTAATTTTTTTAAAAAAAAATTAAATGCAAAAGTTTTTTTTTTGCATCAATATGTACTTGCAGAATTTGGTTTGCTGTTCTAAAGATGGAGTGCTATGTGATTTCCAGTAAAACAAAAAACAAAAACAAATAATGTCTCCTGGCAGCTGTTATTGTACATAAAGCCAGCTCCATATACTTTGTAGAGAGATAAAATTTAGTGATGCATAACAGGAAAACAGCTGGCAGGGAAGAAAAATCAATAGTTAAGGTATTCTGTAGTAAATTATATTTCAAAATTGTTGAGCTTTATAGTATTTCCAGCAAGTATGAAACAATGATACAATCTAATTGCTGCATTTCCAGCAATTTTTGCAACATGTATTATTTTGGCAATCAACAAAATATACCAGCAATAAAACATCCTGCATCACTTTTTCAGTGTAGAATTCACAGCAAATTTGATACTTATCTCCCATTCATATTTCCATTGTTGCATATTAATTGTCCTTTTACATTCTGTATCCATTTAATCATACAATCTTTGACTTGCAGGCTTTCTGAGTCATATTTCAGTAACAACATATAAATCAGCCCCAACAGATGTTCTGAGTTTTGTATTACAAGGGTTTCAATCTCAGTCAACTCTCTTTTGTAATTTATTTTGAACTATACTGCTTATTTGAACATGATGAAAAAAGTAAACTGAGTATGATCATCCCAATGAAAGAGTCTCAAAAGGTTTCATCTTTGTTTTGCTAGAGATTAAATCTTGCAATTGATATAAATTATTACCTCTCCATGGATACATTTTAGTAAATATACCTTCATAACAATAAATATTTAACATTGAAGCAATAGGTGATAAATCCAGACTTAATTTTCTTCTGCACTTACCCCATCATTTTAGTGGGCTGATTATAGATGTGCTATAATGTAATGTATATTTCTCTTTGTATGCAACCAAAGATTAATGCATCCCTTTCTGGGAGTCTTGATTCTCAAGTAGAGGTGATCCAGTTGTAGGGTGATAAATCGAATCTGTAAGTACAAGTTAAAGAATGGTAATAATATCATAATATTATTTGATATTGCCAAGCTACCTCGTTCTTTCACATTTTGCACAATTGTAAATGTAACCTTTGGTCTTTTACTTAATTAAATCAAACTAGTTAATTTTTTCTCTCTCACTCACTTAATATTTCTGTTCGATTTAAGATGTTTAAGTAAACTCTAGGAGTACTCTGTATTAATATGCTTGAAATGTTTGTATTCTCCAGCATCCCCCTTCACATGACCAGCCAATGACAGACTTCTGATCTGAACATAAAGAGAGCTAGGTTACGGAAAGTGATTTTGTTGTCTTCTTATGAGACAACATCTAGAACTGATTTATAACTGGCAGTTGAAAACATATCGCTTGAGCAATTTCTTCCTCCCATGAGCTACATAGTGGCTACATAAGTCCCAATAAGCAAGTCCTATACAATTTTGCAGCTATTATAATTCATAGCACGCAGTTCATTCTCTGACTATTCTTTCCTGATTAGTGATGTTATCAAGGCACCACTTTCAAGCTAGTAATTCATGGAGGCAAGTCCAGGCTGACTTTAATGGGACCTTCACTGATTTGTAGTTTTTCGGATTCACCGGCATGCAGGTGAGGCAGAAAGCCATTTCAGACAAGCACAAACAGGACATGTGTAATGAGAAGAAATCCAAAGAAGAGAGGCTAGTAGAAATTTTAAAAAATGGTACTCATGTTTATTCCAGCTATGATGCTTGAATTCACAAAGTCAGGCTATTTGTCCTTCTAGTTCAGATGGATCAAACTCAACTTCATTGAGGGCTGCACCAGGGTTGTGCTTGACCCCAGGCAGTCAGAGTGGGCATGATCAGGATGAGCGTGGCCAGCTTGACATCACTCATGTCAGGGAAGCGAACTCATGTTCTCTGGTCCAAGGACTCTGCCAGGGAAAAAAGGCTCCTGAGCTTTATTTTCAGCTGTGATGGCCTCCTGCAACTCTCTTTCAGTGAAACTAGAGCTCAGGGGGGCCATTCACGGTCCTTGTGAGCTCTGTTTTTGGCTGTGACAGCCTCCTGCAACTCTCTGCCAGTGAAAACGGAGCTTGCGAGGGCCACCTATGGCTCTCCCGAGTGCCATTTTCACTGGCAGAGGCACCGCAGGCCAGTCCTTCGCTGTTTCCAGGGCAGCCCCATGGGGCAGATCTAAGCACCCCATGGGCTGGATCTGGCCCCCAGACTTGAGTTTGACACCCCTGTTCTAGTTTAATACTCATGGAGAGATTATGAAAGGAGAGCGAGAGGGAAGACATCAAACATACATTAAAATATTAATTACTGATATGCCACCTCATTATTAGCTGTGCTTTCTTTTGTGTCTGATTTTTTTTCAGTCAAATTCTAATATTTTTTTTGCTGATTCTTTCAATAATTTCTTATATTTTTATGTATACACAATGATGTAAATATGATATATTGTTGCATATATTTACTGTTAACTGTAACATTTATGATGGCTGTCCTTATGTTAACCAAATGCTTTTATTGTACCATTAGGTAGCAGAAATATTCTGTTTGGAAGGAAAAGAGACTATAAGCTCAAACAAAAACATATTTAAAAGAAAAGAACTGTGAAAAAAACCTGTCTTTACAATTACTATTTGCCTCACAATCATACATAAGAACAACAATTAGCTTTGTAGAATTAAAAGACTATGCAGTGAAAGGGCAAAATAAAATATCAGTCCTTAGTATTAATTGTTGTATTCAGTGTGTAGAACTTTCTAATGAAATATTTTCTGAAAGGGGTTGTTTCTGATGAGCATGTCCACTTGTGTAATGGTAAGCTCTTCACAGAATTTAGTTGTCTGAAAAAAAAGTTAAAACTATGATGGATGCCACGGCCAGATATGGTATTATAGATGGTTACTTGTTAGAAACAGGGTACTTGCAGAGCCAATAATGTATTGGATATTTTCAATAAACCTAGTTCCACTGAGATCTTAAAGCAATGGTCTACAATGTTCTGTTCCTGTATTCAGCTCTGTAGAGAACAGCTATTATTTTGAATGCCTTCAGTTCTTCTGAGGATTTTCTCTGGAGTGCAGCTAATTTTTCCTAAAGGAAACTGCACTAAAATGGGCACAAAAAATAATTTAGTGCCAACAATTAATGGAGCTCACAATCCATTTACACATATCCGATGGCAATTAAATTGTGATGCTCAGAAATCAGAAGCAAACTAGTCTTTATTTCTGTATTGTTGTGTGATAGTGTTGGAAAAGCATTTTTCCACAGGGTGTGTGTGTCATACATTCAGTACTTACTCCTGGAATACTCACAAAACTTCTAGGGCAACCTTGTTTAATATTGTGCGATTCAGAGTATTGGATGATTAATTCTATCACCTTTCCCTTCCATTGAAAAAATGGAATGACAGAAGTCTGTGAAGAATATCATTGGCCTGTTCCAGTGAAACAAAAGGAAACTTGTCATTGTTAAAAAGTGACATCATTTTTGTTTGTTTGTTTTAGGGTTGCATGGATATCCAGTTATTAACTTTTAGTGAATTAATTGGTTTGTACCATTGCTTTTTTAATGGAAGTTGTTGCATTAGGCATCATACTAACAGGGATGTGAACATTTATCTTCTAGTCCTTGCTATAATTGGTTCTGGTGTGGCATCCTCAGTTCATGTTATGAGATGAAGGAATCATTAAGTTCACTTGGAAGGCAGTCTTACACATAACATTTTATACATCTGGACTTCTAGTATCCACACTTCACAGAACAAGACCTGTAAAAAATACTGTAAAACTGAATGAATTGAGCTTCATCCCAGATTTAGGTCATTGGAATGAGCTTAATTGGGTGGTTTCAGTGGAAACTTTTATTACAGAATCACTGTGCCTCTTCTATAGATTTTTACTGTGATGGTAGTGAAGAAGTTGAATGCATTACTATGTTCAATTTTCAGGCTTTCCACAGTCATCACTATTTTTCCCCTGATCATTTAAAATTCAATAAGCAAGGAAAAATGAAATAGCTACATTGTCCTTTTATCAGCTATCCTGGAAGTTATGTATCTCAAAGCATCCAATGCCGTTGGCAAGATGGACAAGGCCCTCCAGATCTTGTGGGGATGGTAAAGGTGGTTCCATAGGGCAGCATTATACCCAAAATATGCACAAGTGGAAGCCCTGAAGCTTTTTCCATCCCCATAAATCTTGACTGCTGAATTTTGAAGCATCCGGAAAAGGAGCAAGGGAGCCTGCAAGAAACATACAATAAAATCTCATAACGTTATGACATGATGTTCCAGTAAAAGTTCCATGACTTGAGTACTTTTTTCAGACATTGGGATGTAAATATAAAAGGACAGAGTTGTGGTGTGCAATCAGTGTGTTATTCTTTTTTTGTTTGGACTTGCTGTTAATGTCCATGGCTGCACTCTCAACCATGCCCTCAAAAGTTGACAATAAGTTATAATTTTTAAAGTGTCAGAAAGAGGAACATTATCAAATACCAATCATACTATTTGCATTTAATTTAAAACAAAATTGAAAGTAGTTTTTCCCCCTGGCCCTCTATTTTCCCCTGAACTCCTAGCTCCTCTTACTTTTGGAAGGGCTGCTTTCAGCAACTCACTCAGAAACCAGTCAATAAGTCTGAAGGAAGTTGTGCAGCCTGCCAAAGTGATTTGTATGAGCTCACTGTTTGGCAGCCTGCCAAAGTGATTTGTATGAGTTCTCACTGACTGATCAGATTCTGCAAAATAGAAAAACAGCCAAATATGATTTGGATTGGTAGAAGGCACATTCTTATTCCCTCCAACAAAATCTGGCCTAAGAAGCAATGGTTCCTAAATATTGATGTTCTTAGCTTTTTTATTAAGGCATTGTACCTGCATCTTCCATATCAGTTCTTTAGCACACAGCCCTGGTGCAGTAATTACATTTAAAATCCCCAAATAGATAAGGAGAAACACTGAGTGAATGTCAGTCTCATCAAAAATTGAAAGTTTCATGCTGTGTTGACATTCCACAGTTCCCTAAATATCATAAAGATCCTCTCACTAATTAAAAGTACCTCTGTGTTTATTTATAATAGAAAGATAGAAAGCAGGATGAAAAGGTAAATAATATTTGGCTCCACATTGGAGGGACCTATTTTTGCTTATAGCTGAAGTGGAGAACTTCTTGCCTTCAGATTTGATGGAGGCTGAGAGGCGCTCCTGTGACCCAATTTGATCCTAGCTCTAGGGACAGCAATTATTTCTTTAACAAAGTTTACATTGACATTAATAAAAATTCCCCAGCCCTACCCCATCTCCATTCCCCAAAGCTTTCATTCCCTATATAAAGATGGAGGTGGATTTCTGAGGGAAACTGTAATTCTATTATGACCCTCCAACCTGAAAAACACAAATAAGACTTGACATTCAAAAAGGAAAAACCTTGGAAAAAGAGAAAGGATGGTGAAAAATGGAATGGAGGCTACATATGAATGTCCATGTGTACTGTATAAGACATTGGGAGGGGGATTGATTGCTGTATCTCTCCCTCTTTGTTTTGCTTCTATCCAGCACTGACATGGGCTCCCAGAAAATTTTTTTTACCCTTGGAGGGGAAAACTTCCCACTCCTTATTTAAAACGATGATCGACCATCTGAGGTCTAACCTATATTAGCTGCAATGGTGATCATGATTCTTAACTTTCCTTTTTGATCTGAAAAATTACAGTCTTTCAGAAAACATTGTGATCAGCCCTCTTCTCCCTTTGGGGTTGACAGCTGCTTAGAGACTCATTCCAGTTGGCTACAGGAAAGAGAAACAAGCAAACAGCCCCAGTTCTTTGATTAATAAGAAAAATTACAAGAAAGGAGCTATGGGATGCCATTGTTCATGTTTCAGTAAACTTTTCTCAGTTCTTATGTTCTTTGCTGTTTTATAAGACTAATGACTTTTGGTAAGTCCAGATTATTTCAGGTGGCCTATCTCTGAGACCTTTCCTCATATTAACGTTTACATCATTGGATTGTGCATCACAAAATAATTGTGGATGGGATTCTTCTCTAATTCCCCAGAATGCATTGTCATAGAATTAAATCTGACACATCGGTAGGCACTAAGCTCGAGAAAATCATGTCCTGGAACTTGCCAAATGTCTCAGTGCAGGGAAAGATAAAAACAGTAGCAACAATAGGAAAATGGTGTTAATCAAACAGATGAGTATTTGTATCACCAAGTATCTCACAATCTAAGAATCCTGGAATTCATTTTGTAAGCCACCGTTGTCCATTTTGCCTTCTTCCTGACAAATTTCAACACTGGGAATATATATATGATTTAGCCCCATGGAAAAGAAAACCTAAACAATTCTCTAACACACCTAAACAGCACACACCACAAAATCAAGTTCACTATGGAAATGGAAACAAACAACTATAATTCCTAGATGTACTAATCTACAAAAAACAGATGGCACACTAGGACACATCATATACCAGAAGAAAACAGACACCAACCACTATCTCAATGCCCAATCCCACCACCACCCAGCACAGATAAACTCTGTGGCCAAAACACTAATTACCAGACCCAAATGCCTGGCAGACAAGACACACATAAAGACTGAACTATGCACCCTGACTAAAGTACTGATAGCCAACGGCTTCCACAAAAGCAAAATCACCGGCTTGATCCACAAAAACACAGTAAGACATAATGGAGACCTAGAAGATGAACAGACCTATGGAACAGCTGTCCTGCCCTACATAAGAGGTACTACAGACAAAATCAGTAAGATACTACACAGGCATCACATCAAGACTGCCTTCAAAACAGACAGAAAAATAGCAGCCATCCTTAGAAACCCCAAAGATAAAATTGACCTGGAAAACCAAGGCATATACGAAGTTCCCTGTGCATCATGCCCGGCCATATACATTGGACAGACCAATAGAAGAATAAGTACCCGTCTGGATGAACACAAAAATGCAGTAAAAAAGCTGGAACACACCTCCTCACTAGTCCAACACATGAAAGCCACAGGTCACATAGCATCAACTTCAATGGCACCAAAACCCTAGCCACTATAGAAAACCCCAGCCACAGAATTATCAGAGAAGCCATAGAGATTGAAAAAAGACCTGAAAGCATGAATAGAAGAGATGATTCCACCAGACTGTCAATTATTTGGAAGCCTGCACTCTCAAATAGAAAGATCTCCACACCACAAGCCAGGCAAACACCTGGGCACAAACAAACTCCCCCTGGTACCTCCAGCTCAAACACACCCCAACCAGGCACCCAGATGAAACCTAGCTTCCTAACAAATGATAGCCATCTGTTTACTCGGAGCCAAGCTGCACTAAAAGCCTCCAATGCAGGAACACAATGTTGCCAGCCAATCAACACACAAAAAAAGCCACAAAACAGACAGAAGATATTAGAAACACCAATCAAACAGAACACAGCAAACTCCAAGACCAATAAATACAGACCAAGACTCCTAACCAATCAGGATGAAGAAAAAAACCATTCTGGCACAGCGTAGGCTCGCCCCAAATTTAAAACTGAAATGGCTGTGAAAGTCTGACTCGCAGACGAACACAATACAGAAACCTGATGATGGCAGATGGGATTCTGCCGAAAAGTTGCTACAACTTTAAAAGCACATCTACAATGACATGGGAAAATATCCAAACAAAGCTGAACAGCATACATGTAAGTACCTGCGAAAACTTAAGAATATATATGTATATATAATTTTATATATAATTATATAAAAATATATAATTATATAATATATAATTTTCTTACTGTGAAGGCCATTTTAGATTTCTGCTTGCTTGATAGGAACTATGTATTAATTTTAAAAAATATGTATTAATTTAAAAATATGTGATAATTGTGTCAAAGTAAAAAGGCCCTGCAAGATATTAGTGGAACCTTCTATTTTAACTAATTGATAGTAGGAGAGGCTAATGGAAGTGGAGCTGTGATCAAAACCACAGATGAAATTTCTGCACAGGCTTTTCACATTCCTTTCCCTACAGCCCACCTTCCCCAAGGACTTTGGTCTCTAAAAAACTTCTCTACTGATCAGATACAATTTCATACTGTTGATTATATCTTTCACATCAAGGCTAGTAATCCCCCCCACCCCCGTATTTTATGGCATTACTGCAACTGATATGTGATCCCCGATAAGACATCAGCATGACCTAACCTTATTGATTATCATTGCTTTTCAGTCAATCCCTGTTCCTTTCATTTCCAGATGAAAGCAGAGAGAGATAGCCATAACTAGATTGCTAAATATGATTGCCAGTATTATTTTGTCCTTCATCTGATAAGAATAGAATACTATACTCAATTTTTGTTCTTAGATCTTTACCCAAGTGTCCGTTCTCTTCAAAAACATTAAGCATCTGTAGGCTTGGGTTATTCCTACTAAATAAAGGCTAGGTCACATCAGCCAACGGATGCAAAACGTATGTAAAAAGGACACAGCGGACAAGAAAATGTTCCATCTGTTGTTATCCGCTCTCAAAAGTGCCCCAAATTTGCATAAACAGAGCAGACAACAATGAAAAGGAACGGACGTGGGGAGGACGTAGCAAGGATGTTAAGCGGATGCTCAACGGAAGCCTAGCGGATGGAAGCGGATGGAAGTGGATGACACATCCGCAGGGTTTCCGTGGGAGAACAGTGAAGTGGACGCACAGTGGAAGGAGCGGATGCCGAGCGGATGGCGCGGATGGCGCGGATGGCGCGGATGCATCACGGACGTCTATCGGATGCCTAGCGGATGCCTAGCAGATGCAAAGCATTCACTGCACATGCGGGGAGGATGCATTGTGTCAGCCCCGCAGATATAAAAGGATGCAGCTCTCAAGCAGGTCACCATTCAGAGGAAAGACCTGCTGCCAGACACATCTTCAGCCAACAACCATGGAGAAGAAGAGGAAGCCTGTGCCTACTCCTGCCAGCCCTGGCAAGAAGGACAGGGCCACCATACCACCCCCTGGCGCTGACTCTGCTTCTGCTGGTGCTTCTGCTGCTGGTGCTGACTCTGCTGGTGCTGGTGCTTCTGCTGGTGCTGCTCCTTCTACTGGTGCTTCTGCTGGTACTGCTCCTGGTGCTGGTGCTTCTGCTGGTGCTTACTCTACTGGTGCTGCTCCTGGTGCTGGTGCTTCTGCTGGTGCTTACTCTGCTGGTGCTGCTCCTGGTGCTGGTGCTTCTGCTGGTGCTGACTCTGCTGGTGCTGCTGCTGTTGCTGCTGTTGCTGCTGTTGCTGCTGGTGCTGCTGTTGCTGCTGTTGCTGCTGTTGCTGCTGGTGCTGGTGCAGAGTCAGTGCCACCTTCAGTCCAGGGTCCAGGCTGGGCCGGAAGTTGGTGTTTGCCTTGGTTAACCTAGGTCTCAGCCGCTCCCCAACTTCATCAAACATGGCTGGTGGCATCCTCATGAAGTGCTGGAATGCACGAGGGTCTTTGTTCCTCAGCTCCACCATCAGCTTGTCATACAGTCCGTACTTGGCTCTTCTCGCGATCCATCTTCGGACCCAGACACTTCTTGGACGCCTCCTTTTCTTCCCGTAGAACAGGTGAAAGAGCCTGTAGAGGGCTTCGCACTGTTGTAGAATGATGGCGGCTACCAAAAGGAGTGTGCAACGATCCATGGTGGAGATGACTGGATGCTGTGGAAGAGCAAGAGCAAGAGCAAGGCCACCCCACATCTGCTGGACTGAAAACGAGATCCAGGTGATTTCTCCCCCTTTTTATAGGAAATATCGTTTTTCTGCTAATTGTCCTTCTGCATCCTGTAGACATCCTGCAGACATACTAAATATCCGAGATACATCCCGTATGCGAACATTTTTTCTGTTTTAATGCTTTATATGCAAGCTGCATCTGCTTTCATCATTTCTACGTCCGTGCTACTAATGCTGCGTGTCCATTCCACGTCCGTTTCGCTTCCTCCCTATGTCCGTTTTCCGCTGGAGCGGATTTGCATTGCGCGGATGCGCAGCGGATGCCTATCGGATATAGCGGATACGTAACGGATGATGACGGACGTATAACTGATGTTCCCCATATGCGTAGTGGATGTAGAACGGACGCGTTGGATACTTCATCCGCTGAAAAAGTTTTGTGCAGCTCAAAACTTTTTGAGCGGATGAAATCTCAGTAGATGGATTCTGGACCGATAGAGAGTATGAAAAACGTATGCAGTGAGTACAGAACGGATGCATCGCGTTAACCAACGGATGGCAAGTGTTTCTCTCCGTTTTACATCCTCTTTCCATCCATTGGTGCCATGTGACATGGGCTTAAAAGGCAAATATAGTTTATATTTAGCAAGGACTGGACAGAAAATAAAGGGATAGTTGGGGAATGGAGCATCAAATGCAAAAAGGGAAATGCTACTGCTGATCCTTTATATATGCCCCTGAGTAACTTCTTTGAAAGTATACCATAGATGAAAGAAAAATTACTTCATAGTGACAGTAGCCTTCATTTAGGAAGTTACTTAAGCATGGATTTAATTAAACATGGGAATTAAGCTCCATTTACTCAATGGAGCTAAAGCACATGATTAAATTTAACCAGAAGATTAAATACTGTGCTTAGTGATGCCATGTTTGCTAAGAGCAAAAGTGTTCAGAGTCAGAAAGGACTCTAATAACTGGAGTTGAAGGATTAAAGAGCATTGCTACTTCTGTTGTTGAGGATGATGTTCCCAGGGTGGTCTCTCTAAATATACCTGAGTTACAAGCTCAGAGTGGGAAAAAATCCTTGCTATGTATGGAAAGAAAACAGAATCAGGATTTTTGCTATCAAAAATCCTGATTCCATTTCCCTCTTTTCCAACATGACAAAGCTTAGATTTAGCTCTGATTTGGACTAATTCTATGCTTATTAAGCCCAGTTGTGAGCAACAGCTGACTGAAACTAACAATTTTCATTTATGTTAGATGGTACATTTTATACAAAGAAAACTGCTGTGTGATTTTTGTATGTAAGTCTTAATACAGAATTAGAAGATGGAACATTTCCCCAATATAATTGCACATTTACATTGGTAAATGTGGACTTGAGAACAATTGCATCCATTGCTTCATCCCACCCATGGGATGGAGATGAAATCCAATTGTTGTTTCATTTAGATTAGATCTATTTCTTTGTAATAATGCTTCAGCTCAGAGATGAAACATAGACTCAAATCTAGAACAGGTGATTTGAAATTTCATTAACTAGCAGATAAGAAAGCACTATTTTTACTTCCAGATGTGAATCCTGAGTGATAATTAAAGAATCAAAAAGTAGCCTGAGCTAGAGAAATGCTTTATTAGGGCTTCACAAATTAGGAGGCTTATTCTACATTGACAAATGGACCAACATCATCCTTTTAAACCCAGAGATTCAAAATTTGAAAGATCTAAGAAAAATAAATTGTACTAGAATATTTTTTATTTGTAATCTGATACAAATTTCAGCTAATTTGGTGAATAGTTTAAAGATTATCTGAAAAGAAGGTAAAAGCAATTAAAGACGCACCCAGACCTAAGAACAAAACAGACTTACAGGTGTTCTTAGGTCTCATTAACTTCTACAATGTCTTCCTGCCCCAAAAGGCAACTGTAGCAGAGCCATTACATCAGCTATTAGATAAAAAAAAAAAACTGCCTAGAATTGGGGCCACCAAGAACAAGCAGCATTTTAAAACATTAAGGACTTATTAACATCCAACACCGTTTTAATACAGTACAACAACACCCTGCCACTGACGGTCACCTATGATGCATCGCCTTTTGGAATCAGTGCCATACTGAGCCACAAGCCACCAGATGGCAGAGAAGCACCAATCGCCTTCTATTCTAAAACACTGTCAAAATCTGAAAGGAACTACAGCCAACTTGACCAAGAAGCCCTCGCCATCATAGCAGGCGTCAAGAGATTCCATGAATACCTATATGGTAGGACATTTTCTATAATCACAGACCACAAACCCCTGCTAGGAATTCTGGCAGGGAACAAACCAACCCCGAACATCCTATCACCAAGAATGATGGAATGGTCATGGTTGGAATTCCTTGCTGCATACAATTACACACTCATACATCACCCAGGAAAACCATTACCCATGTGGATGCCTTAAGCCGTTCCCCTCTGCCCAACAAGGAAGATGACCCAGCTCCCACCATCTCCACTCTTCAGATCGAGACAGGGCTGAATCTGCCACTAACCGCAGCAGATGTCGCTAAAGCTACCGCAAAAGACCTGCTGATAGCCCGGATTCTGCATTGGGTAGGTAAGGGCTGGCCGGATGAGATAGAGGCGAGACTTTTAAACCTTTTTCACCTGGCAGACTGAACTGTCCCTTGAAAAGGGTTGTATACTGTGGGGGGACCAGGTGGTAATTCCCAATGAATTGCAGGGGGAAGTATTGTGCATGTTGCATGAGGGACACCCGGGCATAGTAAAAATGAAAGCCCTGGCCAGGAGCTACGCCTGGTGGCCAGGGCTGGACAAAGACATTGAAAAATGGGTGGCAACATGCCATGACTGCCAGAAATCAAAGCCTACCCCCCCTCTTGCACCAGTCCTAGAATGGGAAACTCCCAGAGGCCCCTGGTCGAGACTCCATATTGATTTTGCAGGGCCAACGAAAGGGAATACATATTTGATAATTGTTGATGCTTATTCAAACTGGCGAGAGGTTATTGTTATGGTGTCCAAAGCCCTGATGCAGAAATGGGGATACAACCATGATGGATCCACAGAATGCGACTGCGGGGAGGCTCCCCAGACAATGGAACACCTATTAAACTGCACCCTGCTACCACAACCCTGTACATCACATGATCTCCACGATTACACCCCATGTGCCAGAGCTTGTGTTCTACAGTGGCTGGGAAAAGTATAGCGACACGAGAGAAGATGGTGTCCACAACTACTGAGGCAGTTATAAAACAATTGAACAAACTCTTTGCTTCACATGGACTGCCAGATGTAGTAGTATCTGACAATGGCCCCCAGTTTACTGCCTTAGCTTTCGAGCAATACCTAGCTGCACAAGGCATCCGACATGCCCTGACAGTGCCGGCTCATCCGGCTTCAAATGGACAAGCTGAATGCATGGTTTGTTATACAAAACAAGCCCTAGACAAACTGGACACTGGGGACATCCAAGACAGACTAAACAAACTGTTAACAATTCAGCATATCATCCCTAGCACAACCAGTAACAAAAGCCCAGCAGAACTCCTCATGGGCAGAAAATTGCGTTCCTACCTAGATAGATTACACCCCACCTACACCTCTGAAAAAACCCCTGACTCCTCAAGTAAATGCCGCTCCTTTACCACTGGAGACCTAGTCTATGCCAAAAATCTCACCAGGGACCCATTATGGCTTCCAGCCACAATTACACAAATTACAGGGTCCCGGTCATACCGACTTGAACTAGATGATGGCAGAACATGGAAATGACACATTGACCAGATTCGCTCTAGGACATTGGAATGCAACACTAACCTGCCTAGCTCCGAAGCACCACTGCAAATACCACCCCCAACAAACAATTCAAAAACAACCGGGGAAGGGGAACACAAAATAATAAAAAAGGGAGAGAAGAACCACCAATAACAAGACAAAAGACACAACACAAACCTGAATTAGAACCCCCGGCAAGACAAAAAGAGCACTTACCCATAGATGATCTCCGGAAAAGAGAACCGGTAGCAGGGAAGCGAGGCGAGGCCTTCCGGGAAGGAGGCAGCCAGGCCAGCTCGACCAACCCGGATAGACCAGGAGGGAGCAGCAGAGCCAACTCAACCAGCCCGAGAGACCCAGGCGGGAGCGGCAAGGCTGACTCACCCTTCCAGGAGGTTCTATAGAGAAGACACAGAGAAAAGGCAATTCTGACCGAACTGATGGAAGACCACGCTGAGACTGAGCTGCACAGGTCAAGTAGGACCTGCAAAAGCCCCACCTACCTGCGTGACTATGTTACACACATTTGACGAAACCTAAGAGGGGAGGGGTGTTGTGTATAAGAATTAGAATACTCCAAATACTTTAATCTGATTGGCCGAGCAGGCCGCAATAGGATTGGTTAATAAAGTACGGTTACAATTGGCCCCCCTAACGGCAGGAAATCTGAAAAGAGCTGTCATTGGCCACAAGCCGTGAGCAGCTGCTATAAAAAGGGCTGCCGTGGCTCCGGCAATGTTCTGTTACAAAGTCACTGAGTTGATTTATAATAAAGAGCTGTTTGATGAACACCAGTCTTGAGTACTTCTCTTCCCAGGACAGAACAATAATCACCATAATTTAACAATTAAAAGCCTGGTGAAAGTGATATATGTTTACAGATTTTTAACATACCAAGAGAGTGTGGGCAGATTAATCTGTGAAGGCACTTTTAATGAAAAAACTATTGCATATCTATGAAAGAATCTGTTTTTTTCTATATTCATATGTGAAAGTCACTAGAAAGCCATTTTAAATTCTTCCTACGCATATGAGTTGCTTTTTTTCTAAATCCCACTAAAGATAGAACTGAGCTTCATGCATGTTACTGCAAACTACTCAGATATGCTCATGGGGCTCTTTTCTACTATTTTACTAGAAGCCATTAGTCAATTTTACACAAGAACCAAATTATTCAGACTTAGTTGCCTATTCAGATAACCCATTTATTCTGTAATTGGTTAAAAATTCACGGTATACATTTTTCACAGTGTTAGTGGAGATACTGTAAATCAAACGGTGGCAAGCTAACTTGACAGGTTTAATTCATTGTGGGTTTTAGACTGTGGCAAGTAGCACTTTAAAATAAAGAGGATTAGGGGTTTTTTTGAGACTGAAGACATTTCCATATCACATCTACTCTCCAGTCAATTGATTCTTGCTTATAGGTTATTGAGTCCAGTTTAAGTGCTAATTAAAAAAAATCAACAAGAATGTGCAAACATAAAAGCAGCTTATATTTGGACCTAGCCAATAAATATTTGGGTGAACTTCAGTTGATTGAAGTTGAAGAGAAAAAGCACATATTGGGGCACAGCAAAACCTATCTTTGGAAAAACGTCCATAGGACAACATCTACAAGCTTAAACTGGACTCAGTAACCCATAAGCAACCAATGTAACAACATCAGAAGTGGTATCATATTGATATAACATTAGTCACCCCATTTGCCTGTTCAATGTCCTATGTTCCAATGTAAGAGTACATTGCAGTGATTGAATCAAAGGCTATGACAACTGAAGGCAGGCTGTCTCAAACTAGGTGGGATCATAGATGGTGCATCTGCCAAAAATGGGCCTACTTGCTTTACTATTAACATCAATTGTGCCTCTAGCAATGGGCCATTACAAACATTTTGATGAAAATTCACACTTTTTGGTTTTTCCTATTTTTTCTGATGTCCTCAAGGGCAAATTCCTGTCTCTGACTGGCATCATTATAGTGACAGAATCTCGGCACATCTTACATATTAGTCTCTGGGTTTTTAAAACCTGCTAGTGCAGCAATATTCTGCATTAGATGATAACTGCTGAAGAGTGCAGTGCCACAAGTTTCCCTGCCAAACTTCTTTTTTAATTGATACAACTGATTTAGTAAAGAGTGAGTTTTATAATCATTGCACAAAAAAGCCCTGGGCAATCTACTCTGCAAACTTTGACCCTCATTCCTATGCTGCAGCTATTCTCTGATACCAAATCTGTCATCATCTTAGTTCCCTTTGTTTTGTTTTAAATTAGCCCTTCACACATATAGAATGGACTAATTTGGTATCTCAAGATAACAGTAGCCTTGTCAAAAACATGAGCTCACTTTCCATCTGTATCCTTGCACTTCTTAGTTCCACCCTCAGTTTAAGATGCATGTTGGTATTCATTTTTGCTAAAATGCCCATCCATTGTGTTCTGGTTCACAGTTTTTTTTTTTAAAAAAACAGGGTTACCACAGCAGTAGGTTGTAACCTGAAGGCCAGAACCATGTGTGGCCTGAGTGCTCTTTTTGTAAATGTCATAGTCTTTCAACCCACTCCATTAAAACTGTTGAAAAATGATGGCATCTTTCTGTTTTAGATGATAAATGAAAACTGTGACATAGTTTAAAATAAGTAGACATGGTTAAAAGAACTCTAAATTGCTAAGTAATGATAAGTAATGAATTACTGCTGATTATCTTGTTAGGCTTTGGCTTGAATACTTGGAATCTTAATGTTTATG
>BLBF01000083.1:87657-98417 GCA_015471245.1 Laticauda colubrina | reverse complement strand
TATATATATATATATATATATATATATATATATATATATATTATGAAAAAAAAAATCTCCACCCCCTCTTCCTTTTGTTTTTAATCTTATTCACAAAAAGTTTACAAAATAATATTGAAATTAAGTTCTTGAATTGAAATGCAGTTCATATTGGCTAATTGACATTGTTAATTGATACAAAGTTTCACACATACCCCCACCCTTCTATATAATCATTTTTCCTGATTCTCAAGCCGGAGAAAGTTGCCTCTCTTCATATCACATTTGCTTCCTTGGGAAAGTACTGCAGGAGGCAAATTCTTCAGGTCACAAAAGATTTGTTGGATTTGGTCAAGATTCTCTGTGATGATACATATCCACACAGAGAGAAAGGTATCCCCAAAGGAAAAGGCCTTTTTGTATTTCCAGGGGAGCAGACATGTGCTCAGCACAAAGTATATTGGTATCAGACTGCCAGAGAAGTCATATCTGCCTGGAAGAGGCAGAGGTGTTTTGGAATTTCAAGCTTGATGCTTTCCAACTCAGGTTGTCTGCCTGTTTTTTCAGCAACTTTTCTTTCAGTAAAAATAGATTCTTTATCTTGGATTAAGAGATACTATGTTTGGCCAAGCAAACTCATGGTTTGGCTAGAAAAGGGACTTTTCCTATCCATCTTCCATATTCATGGTTTTCATATTTCAGTATTTTTCCATTTTTTTCTGTATTTGGCAATTTTTAAAGAAATTCACCAGATGTATTTATCCACCTTTCTTGCAGAGAAAAATAAAACCCTGCAACCTTCACGAGTCCAACAATGTTGCTTGTACCTCCATGGCTAGGAGTGTCTCACCCTTTCTCTCTTGATCCCACTGTTTGATAAAAGTTGGATATACTACATGAACTGAAGATGAGGCTGTTTTCCATGGCATGCAGATTCCCTGGCTCCTAGACTGAAATTTGAAAGAACTGAAACCATAGTTGCCTATCAGGCTTATAGACAGCACCAATATGCAGAGGAACAATATCATCAGGGCACGCTGCCTGCTTTCCAAGTATTGGTGTTGAGTCTCTTTAGTCCTGGCATTGATACAGGCAACCTTGGTCTGCAAATTTGCAAATGCTATATGAAGACAGGCCCAATATTCTGTATCATGGTGCAATCTTGTAATGTTATACATGTGGGTACCTATTGGAATACGGGCTACATTTGTTAAGTCCAAGCTGGGGTTGAAACTGGACCAAGTGAGATTAGATGAAATGGTATTGAGATGAGGTTTCCATGAAACCATGATATTGTAAGTCTGGACTTCCTCAATTATCAGCTCTAAAATGTCTTTACTCAAGGGAAAAGAACTGTTGACTATTAAACTGATACTTCTGGTGTCAGCACCTATGAGATTTTGAGCCATGCATGTATAGAGGCCTGCCTCTTGTATTGTGACCTTGTGAATCTCCATTGTCCCCTCAGAGTCCACTTTATACTTTCCATCTTCTGAGAATGGCAATAGCTTAAGACCTGATGGTGTGACCCAATAGATCTCTGGTTCTGGTTCTGCTAAAGCCCTGCAATGAAGAGAGATGTCTTCTCCGTCTACCACATCTAAATGAGAAGGGAAGCTTTTGTCAGAGATGAGGGGTAAGCATCTGTCAGTCATTTCTCTGAAGGGGACATCACGTATATGTTTTCTTTTTAGGTCTGGAGGTTCAGCACATAATGTAGATTGAGGCTCAATGAAGCGTATATGGTTCTCAGTACTATTGACCCAGCGGATGACACAATCACAATGGAGGGGATTGCTGTGGATGCTTATCTCTTGCAGACTGGGGAGGGACTCTAGTGTTTGCTTATGCAAAGCACTTAGAGCATTGTTGTTGAGCATGAGAGTTTCCATCTGGGGGAGATGATGGAAAGCACTGGGATGGATATAAGATAGTTTAGGGTTGTTGGTCACATCCAGTTTTGTTAGTTCAGGCAAGTTGATCAGGGCAAATTTGTCAATAGAAACCAGCTCTTCCATATTGTTCAGTCCCAGTTCCTTGAGGTGTAGCATGTTTGTGAAGTCACTCTGTTTAATCCTTTGAAGTGGATTTTTGTTCAAATCCAAGAACTTAAGTCCAGGAACTTGCTGTAAGGCTCGCTTGGGAACACTGATCAGGTTGTTATCATAGAAAGACAGACTCTCCAGATTTTTTAAGCCTACAAGAGCATAATCTGAAATCTCTCTCAGGTTCATTCCAGCCAGAACCAAGCTTCTCAAGTTTGATAAAGCCCTGAAGTTCATATCCAGAATGATATCTACTTTGTTGCCACCAATCATTAGGATCTCCAGACTGGGTAGTACTTGGAACCAGCGACTGTCAATTGTCCTTAACAAGTTGGAGTTGAGATGGAGTCGAAGGAGATTTCCAAGACCTAAGAAGGCTTGGGGAGAAATCCTGCGTATTTGATTGTGATTAAGATAAAGTTCCTGAAGATTAGCCAGGCTTGAGAAACTGTTATCGGAAAGTTCAGCCAATTGGTTTTCTTCCAAGTGAAGACTCAGCAAGCGAGGCATATTCTTCAGGCCAAAGTCCCAAATGTCTGAGAAACTGTTCTGTGATAAATCTAGCTCTGTCAGGTTTTTCAGATAGTCCAGTTCACTCTGCTCGACCTTGACAATATTGTTGCTTTGCAAGAGAAGAATCTGTGTCCCCTCTGGCAATCTTTCAGGCACTGTAGAGATAAACAAATCATTGCAGTCAACTGTGGCAGCTTCCCTGTACACAGACCTGGGGGTATACCATGGTCTGATCTGGCAGACACATTGCAATGGGCATTTGACTTTCCATGGCACAACAAGAATTGCAGTGGTGGTTGCCACACAGATGAGAAGCAAGTTCAATTGGAAGTGTCTCATTTTCAATGGGCAAGTGCAACTTCCATTCAAAGTAAATGCTTTTATAGGGCACATCTGGCATTCAACATGAAGACAAGTGGAAACAGCCACTCCTTTGCCACACTGACTCCTTTAAGAATTTCTGTGGTTACTGCAGGTAGTTCTATGCTAAAGGTAAGAAGCTTCCTCAGCTGAAGAGTTCATAATGGAAGGATCCGTATTAGTTTCCCTCTCTCATCAGAAGTTTGACTTTTTCTCTTCTGTAAGTGATTCATTTCTTCTTTTTCTTGTAATGTTGGGTTTTTTCCCCTTACGGCTTTAACTGAAAGAGATTGGGAAAAGAGAAGTTTATTGGAAAAATGGAAATATACATGTAACAACACATGAAAATCAAAACTTAGCAGCACAATCTTGGAGATAGCATGTAGTTATAAAGTACATTTAGATTTAGCATACAGTTACGTGGACTCCTAAACTCAAGACTCACATGGAGTTTTAGGTAAATATTTTTGCGAAACCCTATTGAATTGGTTTGACCAAATTAGGAAGGTAAAATGGTGGTAATAGAAATAAGGGCACTGTTGGACCAATAAAACCATACTTGGTCATCTTCTTACAGGAGCATATCTGCTCGAACGATAAGAATATTTTCTCAGAAAAGCCATAGTATATGCCACATTTGCCATAAATGAAAAGTACCATTTCTCTTTCTGAAACACATAAACACATTTTTTCCAAATACTAATTGCTAAAAATGGCTCTATCGTAAGTCATGAGTTAGGTATTGTACAGATAATTCTCAAGTATCATACAGATAATCCTCAACCTACAACCATTTATTTAGCCACCATTCAAAGTTACAACACTGAAAAAGTGTCTTATGATCAGTCCTCGTACTGATAATTATATCAGTTAGTTATAATTGTTGCAGCATCCCCAATGTTATATAGTTATAATTGTTGCAGCATCCCGACTGTTATGTGATCAAAATTCAGGTGCTTGTCAACAGACATGTATTTATGACAATTATATCTTCAGAGGATAATGTGATCAACATTTTTGACCTTCCCCACTGGCTTCTGACAAGCAGTCAAAAGAGGAAATCACAGAATAACAGAATAACATTTGGAAGGGACTTTGGAGGTCTTCTAGACCAACCCCCTACTCAGGCCGGAAACTCTATACCATTACAGATATCTGTTCTTAAAACTTCCAGTGTTGGAACACCCACAACTTTTAGAGGAAAGTTGTTCTACTGATTAATTGTTCTGTAAGGAAATTTCTCCTTAGTTCTAGGTTGCTTCTCTCCTTAATTAGTTTCCATTAATTACCTCTTGTTCTGCTTTTAGGAGCTTTGGAAAATAGGCTGACCCCCTCTTCTTTGTGGCAACCCTTTAAATATTGGAACACTGCTACCATGTCACCCCAAATCCTTCTTTTCATTGTTACTGGACGTACCCAACTGCAGCAATATTTTAGCTTCCAGTCTCCTTATCATCTCTGTTGGTCTTCTCTGTACTCTTTCTAGAGTCTCAATTTCTTTTTTACATTGTGGTGATCAAAACTGGGTGCAGTATTCCAAATGTGATCTTACCATACAGCGATATTAACACTTCATGTAATCTTGATTCTACTCCTCTGTTAATGTGCCCTAGGACTGCATTGTCTTTTTTGGCAGCTGCAGCACATTGCTGGCTCATAGATCCCTCTCGCAGTTACTACTATTGAGCCAGGTACCACTTATACTGTATCTGGGAATTTGGTTTTTCTTGCATAAATATAGAACCTTATTTTTTTCACCATTGACAGATTCATTTAATAGCCACATGATTCACTTAACAACTGCAGTGATTCATTTAACAAACATAGCAACAAAAATTCATAAAATCTGCCATGATTCACTGATCACATGATTAAGATCCACCTTATTTAGTAACAGAAATTCTGGTTCAAATTCTGGTCATAAATTGAGGACCACCTATATTTTACCAGCAGCTTAAGGAGAGACAGGGAAGGATAAATAATATGTCCTGTACTGAAAAATATGGAGTTGCTAGTTGAAATTCAACTGTCGTCTTCAGGTTCATCTCTGTAATTACTTTGGATCTCTTGTAGATACAGTTTCTGAGAAGGGACTGAAGAAGAAATGGCTGGAAAATTACTTTCTCCCTATTTGCTAACTGGCATAAGTAGCCTTCACAAGAGACACATTCCAAACACTCCAAGGTGTTTTTAGTTTCACTTGTGAATAAGCTCGACTCATGCAGGGATCTGTTCTGTCCATTATTTTTTTAACACCTTTTCCTACTGATAACTGTGTTTGGGGAAGAGTTTTGAACTTAGCAACAATTCGGTAGGATCTTGACAGGCAATAGGAAAAGATGCAAATGACAGATGGGCCACTGGGTCAGCTGTACCATGAGTCAGGCTGAGATAGCTGTATCAGATGTAGATGTTGAGTATGAATGTCAAGTGAGAAACAGCAGTCCCCTCACCCAGTCATTTCCACTTTGTGCTGCCTGAAGACAGCAGTGAAACTAGGCTATCACTTTCTGTTAATCTAGTTTAGAATTCTCAGAACGAATGGAGGAAGCTGTTGTATCATGAGTAGTGAAATGTTAGTAGGTTCTTTACATAGAAATGGAAGTTGTGGAACCTCTAATTTGCCTTTTGCTTCAGTCTGTCTAATCCTGCTCTGCCAATTCCAAAAAAGACTATCATACAGCGTTCCTGGGAAAGATGAGCAAAAAATGCTAGAAGGATACCAAGAATATATGTTGGACAGCAGCACAAGAACTTTCTGGAAGTGGGTGATCATTTTAGTAAATAGGAACACTAATAACAAAGAGAACCTTTCGTATTGTGTAAGAGAAAGGATTGCTAAACTACCTTTGCCTTTTACCAAGAAAACAACATAGATAGAAAATATAAAATGATCAATGATATAATGCCAGATGATGGGACCTTTGGGTCAGATGGCACTCAATATACTACTGAGAAAAGGAGCGAAAGAGCTTTTGGAGTACTAAATGAGGTTTATGATGCCAATAGGCTAAAACTTCTAGTTGCTGAGGTTGCCATGCAGGAAATCAAAATCCAAAGCTGCAAAGTTAGAATTACAGGGATCAGAAAACTTACAAAGCATAAATACAGAGAGAAGCTCAACACAATGAAAGGTGAAGTGAATCAGCCACACACTGATATCATAGGCAATCCTATGAAATGTTCATTTGCTAACAAAGCCCTCCCACCACCAAAACAATAACTTTATATATGACCATCATTTAACAGACTACCCAGAAATCAAACTGACCATATTATAAGTGCAAGGAGGTGGAAGAGCTCCTTATTTTATTTATTTATTTATTTTATTTTGTCAAGCGATTATAAGATAACAGGTATAAGTATAAACATACTTACGAATACATGAAATTGATACATATAAGAAAAATAAAAGAAACAATAGGACAGGGACAGTAGGCATATTGGTGCACTTATGCACGCCCCTTACAGACTTCTTAGGAAAGGGGTGAGGTCAACAGTAGAATGTCTAAGGTTAAAGTTTTTGGGGTTTGGGGAAGAAACCACAGAGTCAGGTAGAGTATTCCAGACATTGACCACTCTGTTGCTGTTATAACAGGAAAGATGTTGCCAGGGGCTGCTTGTGGAACAAATCACAAAATAATTGCTCTGAACTGAACTTTATTGACAGAAAACCAGAAGAAGTATGGAATGAAGTTAAATAAATTGTTAAAGATGATTGTGAAAAATAACTGCTAGAGATCTAGAAATAGAAAAAGCAAACTTTTGTATCAGAACAAATAGTGGAAATTGACAAGAGAATAAAAGTTGAAGTCAAGAAATATAAAGATCTTAGGAAGGAAATTGTCAAAAAAAAATTTCACAGCTGTTAGAAGAAACATGAAATAGTGTTACAATGAAATCTATAAACACATTGAATAGAGAATCTGACTTTGAAAAACAAGGAAAGTCTTCCAAAAGATCTCCAAACTCAGAAGGCTCCACCATCAAATTGATATGCTAAAAGCTGCCAAAAAAAGTAATTAATTTAAAGATCAAGCAAAATTGGAAAAACTATTCTGAAATATTATCCAATAGAGATGTCAAATTCCAACATACTTTACAAGATATTCCCTATTTATAGGAAACTTTGGTGTTAGAAAATGAGTTAGATTAATTGGAAAGATAAGGAACTGCAGGGATACCTTTAGCAAAACAGCAGGCAACAACAGATGAAAAACTAATAGTCCCAAAATATGTTAACAAAATGACAGTGTCCTGAGATTGGAAGAAAATTAGTCTATGTATAAGAACCAAAGAAATCAGTCTTGACAAGTATGCAAATTATTGTACAATATTCTTAATTTTATATATTGGCAAATACAACCATCCAAGACAGATTAGAGCCCTACATGGAAAGGAAGACATCAAATGTTCAAGCTGGCTTTAGAAAAAGCTAAAGAAGAATAAGATACATTATTATAACTTTATTATTTTGTTTATTTATATCCTACCTTTGTTATTTTTACAAATAACTCAAGGTGGTAGACACATCCATCACACCTTCCTCCTCTTTTCTTCACAACAACAATGTTGTGAGTTTGGTTGGCCTCAATTCTGTGGGGTGGCTGAAAGAAAGTGGCTGGCTTAAAGTCACCCAGCTATATACTTTCTTCTTGCCTTATTTTTTCAACCTATATGATAAATATATACTGAGGAAAGGTAGATTGGAAAAAGATTATGATTTTAAAATATGAGGAAGAAATATAAAAAACATGCAGTATGCTGATTGTACTATTGTGACAGCTAAAAGTGCAAATAACCTGCAACTATGCTCCTTGATTTTCATTACTAGAACTGCAAGTTCTAGTAATGAAAATCAAGGAGCATAGTCTAAATATGGGCTACAATTAAACAATAAGAAGTTCAAATTAATGAGTGCAGGTATAGCAAGCAGCCTTAGAATTGACAATAAAGGTATTAAAGCAGTAGGTAACTTCTGTTTTGGATCCATTATCAACAATAAAAGAACCATCAGTCAAAAAATATACCACAGACTAGCACTTGTAGAATAGCAAAGAAGTCCTTGGAAATGGTACTCAGGTAAGATGATGTGTCCATACTTACAAAGATCAGAATTGTGTGAGCAATCAATTTCCCTGTGATGCTCTATGGAACAAACATTGGTTTTCAAAGAAACAGAATATGGTGCGTTTGAACTTTGGTGTTAGAGAAAACTGAGAATACTGTGAATAAACATAAAAAAAATAACTTTCACTTGAACCACATACTCAAACTATCATATATTTCATAAATAATGTAAAAATCTAGCTTTCTGCAGAAGTCTAAAATGCTGGGAAAGGTGAAGAAAAGGGTAAAGGGGGACAACACTTGTATGGTGCCAGTTACAGCAGTGATGAGTGCTTTGTTGGAAGGTCTGAAGGGCCAGGCTGAGAACAGATCATCTTGGAGAATGTCTTGGCACTCACTAAGGGTTAACACCAACTTGATGATAAATAATCATAAACAACCAAAGTATGCTTCTCTTACAAACAAATACATATATTAAAAAGGTCTCCATACATAGAGAACCAACACATCATGGAAAGTCCTCTTTGATACCTAGTATATACCTCTTTGATACTATGCAAAAAATATTCAGCACATAAACTGAAATAATTTCAATAAAAATAGTAATTTATGTTGTGATTTAATCTGTATTGGATCACTTTTATAACTCAAGGGAATGAAGAAATCTTTTTCTTTATGTTTTTCCATTGAAAGAGGAAAATATATTGTTTTTCAGTATCTTGATAGATTTATGGCAGAGGAAAAAAAACTTCATCCAGAGTGGGAAAGAAAATTGAAGGTCCATCACAAAGGATGTGAAAATCAATATAGCAACCCTTTCCTTAATACAATTACTCTGGGAGATATAATAAAAAGCAAAGGCTGGCTAAAAGCCAAGGCATAAATGCACAGGATCAATTTTGGTGCACAGAACACAGCAAGATACTGGCATCTAATCTTTACTTAGACATCCTTTACAAAATGAGTGCTTAAAAAAATAACTAACTGTGTTACCTTGGAAAACCATGTCCCTATTCATTAAATTTTTCCCAATTGCATAGCAGGTGGCAAGTCACAGATCAGCAACAGCAGCTGGAAAATCTAGGAGTCTGAAAGGAAGACTTGACATTGTTACTATGCCATGGTTCTCCTTTCCTCCTAAAAAACTCCTCAGGAGGAGACATGAGGCAGTCAGCAAATAATTTAGCATGCAGAATGTCTTCCTCCTCTTTGCCAAACTATTTTGAAGCCAGGATCACAGGGAAGGAGTCTTGGGGATGTAGCTGGGTTTGTAAAGTGAGGGAAAGGGGAAAACATTTAAAGAAAAATGCTTGATAACGCTCAATATATGTAATTTATTCTGAAATAATTATGACCATCTTCACATGAAGATTGAAGTTATTTATACTGATTAGTGCTTTATGGACTAATTGAACTACTGTATAAAATAGATACCTTTTGTTTAAAAGTTTTAAGCTGATCATCCTGTCAAGCTTTTTTTTTTAATTTTTCCATCTCTCTCTCTGCCCCTTGCATTATTCTAGTTGCATCACCATGATATTTCTTTCCTCGTTATCACTTCCTTTTCCTTTTCAGATGTGTTCACAGTAGGGGTTTGATATCACATTAAAAAAAAGGCTGCTAATGCATCACAGTCATTTTTAAAAGGCTCCTTCTCATCAAGATTTACTCTGATTGTTTCCTTTACCTTCCGGTATGATGCTTCAGGAAAAATTAGTATTATGGGAAGGGGAATCTAGGTGCTGATTGTTGGTAATGTAGTATTTCAAAAGAAGCATTTTTTTATGAGATAGAGAACATTGTACGGGATGTTATCAAAGAGGACATGTAGCTGAACATGCTTGAAGGCACTAATTTTAAATTGACATGTAGCTAAACAGATATACCAATTTATTATTAATCTGCAATAGAGCAACTCCTCCAAGCATTTCCTTTAATAGTAACAGCTGCTAAAATGAAACTTGCCTTAAAATGTCATATCAAAAATATTGATAAGTGCAAAAGACCCCAGTCATTATGTCATAATTTAATTGTTCACTTTGTTTCAGTTCTCTCTTTTTTCAAAATTGGAAAAGTGTACTGTGTTGCACATATGAAGCAAAGCCCACTCGCAACCTGGGATTTTTAAAATCCATTTTCACATATATGATTATGCTATCATATAATGTGACTTGAGTTTTCTATACATTGTATTTCTTAGAGATTAACTTTTGTTCTTCTGACAAAACATGCCCATTTAAAAGTGACCTCAATAGAACCGACTTCTAAAGTAAATACATCTGGGATCAAAACAAAGTTTGAGTGTATGGAGATGGATTCAGTTCAACGAGTTTGTGGAAAATGTAGATAAAATACAACAATTCTTCCAATTTAATTTAAAGTTAATTTATTTAGGATTTTGTGTGTGTCTCATTTTGAATAGTTTTTCAACACATGCTTTTAGGATTTTGATAAATAGAGAACATGAAGTAAGGACCTTAAAAAGATAATTGTTTTCCTTTAGAAAAGTTAATTGAATAATTCTGTCTCAAGCTAAGGAAAGTGGAAGTTTTCGTAATACCTCATAAATAGGATTTAATAGAGTTTCCTTGAGAAGACTGCAACTTTTCGTTTAATCATGCAGCTACAATGAGGCTTGGACAGTTGTATAGAAACCCAAATGCATCCACCAAGATGCTATAAAAATTCAATATACCTTCTTTGAATTGCCCTGGATATTCTTATAGTCTTACATGGTTGACTGAGATATATCTATATCTATATCTATATCTATATCTATATCTATATCTATAT
>BLBF01000083.1:49893-81544 GCA_015471245.1 Laticauda colubrina | reverse complement strand
TATAAGTTTTCGCGGGTACTTACATGAATGCAGATAATACCCGAAGGAAGCTGAACTGCATATATGGAAAGGCTAACTGGGTCTGTTCTTGCAGTATTCTTTGATTCTTTGATCTATTAAATACATTCATTTTCATTCAGAAAGGCACTTCATTTGCACTCCCATTTATTGTGAAGAAACTCTATCAAAAGCTTTGTTCATCCTATAATTTAACTAGAAGTGCAGTTCATTTCATCATAGTGGAGAAGGCTGTAATAAATTGCAAATCTATGTCTGTTCACTTGGCTGTTCTGGTGATATGGGCAAGCGGAATGCTTTTACTTTCCTAGTTTCTTGAGGCAATTTATCATTATGTTGGAGTTGGACCATTCCTCTTCAATCAGACAACAGTCTCTGTACTATAAATACTTGGCTATTTTACCACTACCTGAATTTAACTCTGTCCAACTTCTCCTGAGAAGTCTACTGTTTATTTCACTTATGTTCAGCACAAATCTTAATCTGTCTTCTCCATTACTTTTCCCGATGAGTGAGGAGGAGCAATGAAACTTCTTGGAAGTTGCACAAGAGTGAATGGCATGACTTGGTTGAAGAGGAGCAAATCACTTACATCACAAAAATAAAAAGTTAAAGACTGTCCATCATTTCTTTAGTTATTCCTCTTCTATTTTTGGGGGTCCCAAAGCCTATGTATATGAGATTATTATGCCCTCTTGGATGTACATTTTCTTCCATAAAGGAACCTTAGGAAAAGGCTCAGTGCTTTGTATTTTCTCCATTCTGCCTTAAATTTATTAGTTAAATATCAATCAGCAGCTCCAGCAGGAAAAATACAGAAACCAGCAAGGGTTTTCTCATCTGTAAACCAGCAGCTTCTACCTTGTCAATATGAAAAAAAGAAAAATATATGCTTGACTTTTGAACGAGATTCTGTCTAAAAGTCTTACAATGTACTATACACTGTTCTGATATACCATATTTTTTTGGAGTATAATATTATGTGGAGTATAGGACGCACCTAGCCTTTTGGGAGGAAAAAAAAAAAAAAATCTGCCTCTGTCTCCAAGCATCCATCTGGTATTCATTTGGCCTGTTTTCCGTGGCCTGTTCACCACCATGTATTCACCGCAGCCCATTCGCTGTCACCCATTCACTGCCGCCACCCATTCTCGAGCAGCTGATTGATGCTGCACCAACCCTCCTCCCCCATACTGCAATATTCGCTGTAAAAGACGCACAGACATTTCAACCCACTTTTTTGGGGGGGGGGAGTACATCTTATTCTCCACAAAATATGGATCTTTGTTCCTTCAAATCTTACCTTTCATTTTTACTTCCTATTATTTTTTTGAATGTCCATTCAGTGTAAATATAATGAACCACTATGTTTAGAAGATCTGGGCTGCAAAAATCCAGACAACTATTAGATGGCAGCCAAATTAAATTTTTCTATATTCCTCGATTACCAAATAGTGGTATTATAGATTTTTGCAGCTCACATCTAGTTGCCATATCAGGTTATTTTGAATTTTTGTGACTCTGCTTCTGCATGTAAGACAATAGCGTACATGATTTCAAGCAAGGATAGAGCTGGCTGATTGTAGCCCATGGTTTCAAAGATCTCATCTTAATTATATTGACCTTGTAGGAACATCACTTTTGCACAAGATAAAACCTGGTACCTTCCTCATTGTACCTCTGCTGTTTGTCATGTCAGATAATCCACAATGTTGAAGGAGCTTTAGATTGGTTCACATTAGAAAACACTCTTGTGGTGCATCATTTCAGTGAGATGATGGCCAATATGAGACTGAGAAAGAAAAAGAAGAAAAGCGGGCAGAAAATGGGGGGAGATGATAGTTGAGAAGCAGAAAAATATCCAGGTAGGGATCCAGCCCAAAAACAAAGCTTGCCTAACTCCTATATGCCACCCTTACATGGCTGAAGGCTAGTTATAACAATGACACTGAAACTTATACACCGTTTCATAGTGCTTTACAGTACTCTGAGTGGTTTACATGTTTACAACAATCTGGGTCCTCATTTTACTGACCTGGGGTGGATGGAAGAGTGAGTGAACCTTCAGCCAATGAGGATTGCACTCCTAGCTGTTGATAGAGTTAGCTTGCAATACTGCATTCTAACCACTGTGCCACCAGAGCTCCTAGTTATGCTGTGGTATCAAGGCCTTCAGAATAATAGAATCTAAAATGCTGCTGATAGTTCCTCCAATGAAATGCCACAGATATTCTTTTTTTTCACTCTTCCTCTTGCATCTCCTACAATTCCCAAGTTGCTTCAGAAATGCTTTGTCCCTCTAGGGATTGCATCTATTGTCTTATATCTATTATAATGTATCTGATGAAGAGAACTGTAACTCATGAAAACTTCTGCTTTAATAACATTTATCAGCCAAAAAGGTGCTACAAGACTTATTTTGATTTTCTACCTCCATCCTTCTAGAACACATGGAACAAAATATGAGAAGTAAAAGGGAAGGAGGAGATCATTCTGACAGAAGACCTGTTCTGCTGGTGAACAAATACAGCAAATGCTGCTCTGGATTCTGCAAGAATGTCCAGGCCACAATGTTCTATATCCTGCAACAGGTCAGCTCTAATTTGAGGCGTCTCTGAGAAAAGTATTTCAGTACTCTGCATGTAATGCTCAGTAATTGGTTAAAAATGGTGGCAGAAGGCTTGAAAGCAGCACAGTCAGAAATACAAAGCTCATGCAGCTAGGCTTGGTAGCTTTGCCATTTTAATTACTTCATTGTGCAATGAAGTTAAGTGGACACAGCATTGTAAGAGAATCGATGGATCTGCTAGTGTCCCAACATTTGCCCAGGGATGCTGTGCGCTTGAACCAGGTCTACTCATAGACACAAATAATTTCACATTTATACAGCTGAAAACAAAACTTTTTTCCATGTTAAATTTTGCTACTGTAATTTTAGGGACATGCATCAGATCTCCTTAGGAAAAGGAAATTCCGGTGATATATTTTACTGAATCTTGAGAAAAGAGGGCCCAGAGGAGTTCTTATAGGCTTAGAATAAATTTGTAAGAGAATTCATCTTCTTCTCCCCCCAAAAAGTTTGCCTGATTTTAAAAATGGGAAGACAGGCACAGTTTCATTTACTTTAATCTATTAGCTTTTCTGTCAGCTTGAGTGCTGTGTTTACAGCATTGCCATATGTGGCAATATGTCAAACATATATCTCAAAATATTGGCAGAACCACTTCTCAAGATGACCAAAGATTTATATTGTGAAAAAAACAATAAACCAAGGGTAGAGAATGGTATATCTGAAAGGGGCTCTTGTTTACATATTGGGTTATGTAAGGTTTCAATAAATCTGTACATGGTTTTAAATTTCACAGAAATGTTTAATATAGATAGTTGTATTTGTTCATTGATGTGAAGGCTGTTGGATGTGCCCATCGTACAGTGATATTGGATGTGCCCATAGTACACTGATGTTATGCCTGTTTTACTGTCAGTGTCTTAACACTAACCCAGCAGTTAATATAATAAAACTATAAAGAGCCTGGCATGGCTATTTATTGTCAATTCTTTAGTTTTTCTATTTTTATTCTTTAACTTTCTTATAAGATGCCCAGAAATTAGAAATCAAATCAATGAATGAATGGACAAATGACTATGCAGGCATAATCTGGGCAATAGGTTTCAGATATTGGCAAAGATTGATGACAAGGCATGATTTCAAAAGAGCTGATTCGATGATTTGTCAGAGGAACAATCAGAATTGCTCTCTTCTTCCTTTGGCTGTGACTCAACAGGACAACACCCTAACCTAATGTCCTCCAAACATTTTGGACAATAATGATTATGTTATCTGGAAAGTAATAATCCCTGGAAAATATTAGATTGGTGAAGGCCATTTTGGGAAAATATAATGGCATTTGTAATTCTGCATTCTTTATTTATCATACACTGTAAATTGTTTTATGAAAACCTAGACTAGTTTGTATATTGTGTGTGCTGTGTGTTTCATGGATAGTTGCATTTCAGAAATTTAGTTTAATATTTTTTGATATTGATGCTTATTGACCTTTTATTCCAATTGCTATTCTCCCCATGTATTGAATTGTAATATTTTTATCACTAGATAATTCTTTTTATAGTTTGTTTTCTTCATTTTTGTACTATTGAATTCATTTTAAGGTATATTAACCAGTTTGACATGCCTTTTAGAAAGAAAAAGGCAGATTAAATATTACCATGAAAAGGAAATATACAGATGGAATTTAATATTAAAATACTTTTTAATAAAATACATTTATATCAATGAAAGTGTTTCTATTCCTTTAACATCACAACATTTCACCATCATTTTCTGAATTATATTTGTAGCTTCATGGTTTTAGTATGTAATAATGCTCCATGCAACTATATTGAACAGGAATTGCAGGGAAATGCCTGAACCAACTCTCTCTGGAGGAATATAAACCTATTCAGATATAAAGATGAAAAATCATCAAAACTTTGGGAAGGTGGTATCTCAGAATCTACTGCCACTCAGAGTTGCAAGGCTGAGTTATACTTTTTCCTGTCTAAGGCATAGTGGGGACTTTGGACTCAATCTCTTTCCATCGACCAACACTGACTGGAGTGGATCCCAGAGAAAGGAAGAGAATCACCAAAACACTGAGCTTCCCATTGCTAATTCCATGAACCAGTCCAGAAGGATATCAAGATTGATAGTACTGAATATTGCTGAAAGGTCAAGGAGGATCAGAATAGTTGCACTATCCTCATATGAATACAATAAAGGTCATTGGAAAACATGATCGATGTCATTTCAGCACTATTACCCTTAGACTTAATCACCTCCCAAGCTGGATTACTGTAAAATGTTCCACATGGCTGCTCTCAAAGATGATTCAGATGCTGCAGCAGGATCAAAATGCAGTGGTGCAAGCAGTTTTGGATATTTCACAATATGACCATAGACTACAACTATTCCAAATGCTGCAGTGGCTTCCATTGGGCTTCTGGATATAATTCAGAGTGCTGTTTAGCATCTATGAAGCCCCACATGATTTTTATAATGCTACATAAAGTCTTACGTGGTTGAGCGAGCCTTTTTTCAATTGTAGATTTTTAATTGTGATCTTATTGATAATAGGTGGTATGCTTTCTCTTTCTACTTCAGGCATGTGATTTAAGAGTGGTGGGCTTTTTGGGATGGTATATAATTTAGACTATTTTGTTACTGGTTTTAATCTTCTGTAAGCTGCCAAGAGTCACCATGATGAGATGGATGATTAGATATATCACTTAAACAAACAAACAAATCTTGTTTTGTGTTTTATCATATGGAGGATTAGACTGTCAATATAATTAATAGATTATTTGTTTTATCCTTTTTTAAATTCAAAAATGCAACAGTTAAAGAGGGTAAGTCAACAGCACACTCCATAATTAATTGATTCTTTTTTTCCTTCTTCAATCATGTTGATCTGCACAATTCAAAAACTAGGAATTGCTGGAGAAGCATGATGTAACCCTTCATGCATTATTGTCCTTAACCAGACAATATAATCCATTGTTGACCCCAATTTGTTCTGTAGTCAGATGACTGGACTTGGAAGCACTTATCTAAGTGTTTCTGTTAGGGAGAGAGAAAGAGGAAATGAAGGAGAAAAGTGGATTGAATGGTTTAGAAATGGGTGACCAGCTAAAGAACCCATTTCTGAACAGACTCTCCAAAAGAATACCAAAACTGGAAGTACAATAAATTGGAATAATAACCAGTCCACTATCTAAAACTTTTGTTTCTTTTCTATAGTCACGACCTGCTTCCTTAAGAAAGAGAGACATTGACTCTAGTTTTTAACTCACGGGCACAGTTAAGTCTTTAAAATACTAGCACTTTATTCTCTCCTAAATTCCTACCAGGTACCCCTGCCTGAAAGCAAGCAAGAGAGGATGTACAGATTGTACCAATAGCAATAGCATAGGCTCCTTTGGGCTCCAGCACAAATCTAGCCACGCCTAGCAAAATACACAGACAGCACTCCCAGTACACCTATCACATTTTCAGATTGGATTTTGTTATTAGATATATTCTTGCTTCTCTTTTTCCTGATCACTTAGGTTTTGCTTTTGCTACTGCTGTAATATGAATATGGTATTCTCAGCTAGCTGGAGAGCACTCTCTGGATTTTACTTACAGGTGCATACCAAACTTCTCTGCATTGGTGTATTTCTATCTGAAAAATCAGGATTTTCCAGGATGGGATTTTTAGGCAGAATTATTCCTCACAAATTTGGGATTATCCTGATCAATCCAGGATAGTAAGCAGAAATGAAAATTCTATCCAAATCAATCCATATTCCTTTCTATTTAGCTCTCTCTGGGAAGAGTTTAAAAGGAAACCAGGTTCCAGTTTAAAAGGAAAAGCCCTGGGATACCGCTAACCATCCTTGAAGAACATTCAGAAACTACAGCTAATGCAAAGTGCACGATTCCCCCTTTGCGTGCTGCACATCTGCACATGCATGCGCGATTCTCCCCCTGTGCCCTATGCATCTTTGTGCCTATGCACACTTTCCCCCTTGCATGCAGCACATCTGCGCATTTGCGCACAGTCCCCTTGCATGTAGCACATCCCCGTGCACCCCCTCTGCCTCCTGCACATGCACATCATATACCAGACAATCAACTGTTGGGTGGCAGTGCACGCATGAGCAGTGGGGTTCTTCCAGGTGACCTCTTGTGTGCTGGGGGAAATGGCTCTGTGTGCCACTTCCGGCACGCATGCCATAGGTTTGCCAACACAGGTCTAGGAGGAAAGCCTTCTCTGCTGTTACTCTTGCCCTCTGGAATATCTTACCTCCTCAATGTGAAGTTGGCCCCAACCCCTCTATCTTTTTCTAAGGGCCTAAAGACCTGGCTTTGCCAGTCAGCTTGGGGCCCCAATGGGCTGACTGAGTAATAATAGATCCCACCTCCCCTGTCCTCTGTCCCTGCCCTTCCCATCTGTCTTTGGTTTTAATGTTTGTTTTTAATTTTTTTATGTTTTAGCTTCTATGTAACTGTAAGTCTCCCAGAGTTACCCTATGGTAAGATATGTGGCAAATAACAAATAATAAATAAATAAATAAACAAACAAACAAACAAATAAATAAATCTGGGCTAAATCTCCATATTATCTAGCATTCTCTTTACAATAGTATCAGGTTATTTGTTTCTAGGAAGTTTGCCAACCTTTGCATGCAATATCTTTTTACTTTGTAGTACCATTAAGTTATTTGGCTAACTGCAATGGGTGGTTCTTTTCTTCATGAATTTGTCCACTTCTAAGATGTCTCAAATGTAATTACTTATTCCATGCAAACAGAATTTCACCTCTCAGATTCATATGGTTGCTTTTCTGAAGAGGTAACTTGGGGAAATAGTGAAGAAATATTGCAATTGGTCTTTTCCCAACCTGCCTTTTATTCTGTAGGATTTTTTAAAAGGAAAAGCCTATTAAATATGGTTCCAATAATAGAAATTACCAAAATAATAATAAAAAGATTATACAAGCAAATAGCTTCAGTGGCCTGAAAAAAATACCAGGGACTATGCATAGACAGAGCTGGGGGAGGGAGAGATGAGTGAAGAGGTGGTGGTGGGATAAGCTACAAAAGTTCATTACTAAAATAACAGGAGAAATTTCAGTTGACATTGATACCACATTGCAGTCCACATTGTAATGTGATCTAAATAACATATTTAACCAATCCAGGGAAGTATTTTATGCATGTTGCTTGATATATTAATGAACTAACTCTATGGAGTTTCATTAACCAGGAGACCTTTTAACATGTCCCAAAAGATATGTTGGGAAAATGCAGCTTCCATACAGAGAGTTCCTAGCATAGTCTTTCAAAGCACACTGTGTAGCTGTTCTGTTTTCCCCTTCATAGTAGATTTTAAGGGAAGCTGACTCCAGTCCCCCAAAAGAGGAAGAAATAAAGAGAAAAAGGTAAGATGGCTGCTAATGGAAAATAATGGAATCTAGAATGCCTCTAAAATTCTATGAACTATGCAAGGATATTACACATTAAACTCTTACCACTTTTTTCATGCTAATAGGAATGAAAATGAGCTTTTTGAATAGAGTAAGTACTGAAAAAACAAATATGAGGTAAATTGTACAAAGAAAAGCCATAGCCATTTCCTTGACCACGTTTTACCTCATGTTATTATTATGTCTAATTAATATAAACCTTTTAACCTTCCACAAATCATTTCCAGGATCACAAGGACAATAAAATAGTAAAGACTGTTATATGCATCATATGTGGACAAAGAGGAAGGCACATGCCTGTATAGAAAACACACTGAGATCCCTTCTTGTTTTTACTTCTTCTTCAACCTTCACTGGGATGCTGATAATCTTTCAAGTTTCAAAAATCTGTCCTACACAAATGAGAGCCCCTGAGTCGGGCAGGATTATTTCCATTGCTAACATAAAACTGGGACAGGAGACATGTTGGTCGTCATTTATTAGTTCCGCAGTCTACAATAGAGTCTGCCTCATTATTTCTTAATTAGAAGCCAATGAAGCCAGGAGATAGCATGCAAAGTCATTTACTTTTTATTGCACCGCACCATAGACTGGCTTCAGGGAGAGGAATCAGGGAGCCCCATCTGAGCAGGAAGAATCAGAGGAGGCATTTATGAGCCTGTTTTAATGTCTCAACCACTGGGATGGATTGCACCATGGAGGGGAAGAAAATAAACTGAAGAGAGGTAAAGTGTTCATTTTGAAGTATTACGGAGGAACTGAGCACTCTTAACATTTATACGGGGGGAGTAGGAATATCAATCGGCTTGCTCCGCCTCCTCCTTATAGCTTTTCTAACATGCTATGAAGGTGAATAAATATTCTTATTTATCTGATTTCAAAACTTCAAAGCATTTAGAGCCACAGCCCATCATTTTGATGTAACTGGTACATCCTCTTACATTCTATCCCTGAAGGGAAGATTGCAAAATACAAAGTTAAAAATATATCTCTAGTTCTTGCATGCATATCATTGACTATAAGTCTTTTTAAATGTGATCAACCAATTTTGTCCTGAAACCATTGCAGAAAAGCACATACTGAACTGGTAAAGTCGAGATTGTTTGTCTGGAGCCTCCTATAACTCAGATTACAGATTTCTGAATACAGAGCATGATTATGGGAGATCCCAACTGGAAGAAAACCCATATCAAATACATTTTGGTGGGTGAGATCCAGGAGAAGAGACATATCTCTTCATACCCACCTCCCAAGTGAGATCTGCACAGATCCTTCTGACCTTCTATAAGGGTCTGAAGATCTGGCTCTGCCAGCGGGCCTGGGGCCCCAACAATTTGAAGATGGTTAGTAGATTGAGAGAAGAACCCACCTCCCCTCATGGTCTTTGTGCTCCTTTATTTCTCCCCCCCACAACTTTTAATGATAAACTTTTAGTATAACTATGCTTATTGTGTTTTCTGATTTATTTTTTAAATGTTTCTGGTTTTAATATTTGTGAGCTGCCCTGCATTG
Source organism: Laticauda colubrina (assembly GCA_015471245.1). NCBI lineage: Eukaryota > Metazoa > Chordata > Lepidosauria > Squamata > Elapidae > Laticauda > Laticauda colubrina. The sequence continues at coordinate 71,987 of BLBF01000083.1, read as the reverse complement.
CCTCCAGACAAGATGGGTAGCACATAATCAAATCAAATCAATAAATAAATACACATCAAAAGGTTCAGAATCCTTTTAAAATAAACATGTACAAAAACTGAAAATGAAATATTCTGTTGCATGTGACCTGTTGTAACTTGTAACTGGCATTTCTTCAACATGTGAACATTTAGAAGCAAGAAGTGTACAATCACCCCCACCTCCTAATGAAGCAAAACATGCAGTCAGATTGATGCAGAATTATTCTGGACTGCATTAGTTCAGAAGACTGTGTTTGAATACTTTCTGGAAATATAGGACAAACTACTTATCTTAAAAAATATGAATCCCTCCAAGGTACATCAAAGTATAATTATAGTAGGATGGAGTCCTTGATTGGCCTTAGCTGGAGCTTAGTTGTCATATTCAGGTTGAGACTTTTTGGTTTCAACCTGAGAACACTAGAGCATTTTATCTCTCTTTCAACATTTGCCCTTTGGCTTTGCTTTCTGTGTGACTTTCATCCTCCTGGGAATATGCTTTCTTAATTCCATAACAGAAAAATAGCTTACATAATCATGGAGATAGATAGGCACTAGAATAAAATGGTTTTAGCAAGCCAGTTCCCATCTTCCAGCTGTAGAAATTCAGTTGCCCCTTGGCTACATGTAAAATCAGATAATAAGACCATCTTTCTTCTTGACTGTTTTTTTGTCAATAATGGGGGAAGTTCCATTTGAACAGAAAAGCAGCATTTCAAGAGGAGGGCTAGCTTTAGTTTTGTATTCATGGGGATCTCATCATTGTTACTTGGAGGATGTCAAGGCTATAATATATCTGAATATAGTACACATACTATACATCTATATGATCTGAAGGCAGCTTATTGTAGCGTCTCTTTGAATTTTCCCCTACAATAATCACCCTGTAGATAGGCTAGCTATAAATCACCTAATGAGGTTCCATGATATTTGAACCTGGTTCTGCATAAAGACAAGCTTACAAATAGGAATTCTTCCCTGCAATTGCTTTGTAGAATGCCAAAATTTTCAGTTTTCAGCTTTTTTTCTCAGTTGAACAAAGCCATGTTCTTTTAACAACAATAAGTTTATATACCCTGTAATGATTCCAGTTGATCATATAGTCCAAAGGAATCACACTCTAATTGTAGAGGCAGGAATTAATTGTATCATTCTAGTTAAATTTTCCCTCATGTGTAAGGAACATTTAGTTTTTTTTTCTTTTTTACTATTTCACAAATAAACATTAAACTTGCCATAGACAGTGGCCCCAAGAAAAATCTGCCTTTATAATAAAATGCAAGAAGATGATCTGTAAAATCTTTCAAGGCTCTTCCAAGATGAAAGACTAGAGAATAAACAAGCTATTTAGGTCTGAGTATTGGCTTCTGGTGCCATTAAAATCAATGGACAGATTACAATAGGAACTGGACAAAGCTCTCTCTTGGCAACTGTGTTCAGAAAAGACACCTTCTCATTAACTCCCATGTAGTACACACATTTACTACTGGTTGCCTGCAATCTGTTGCTGCCTCTGTTCAGAGAAGCATAGGCTCAGATTCCAGGTTTTAAGAGTTTTTTATTATGATTATCTTCAGTTCAGAAGACTCAGCCTATGGTGCTGCATGCTGGCGTCTGTGAAGGAGAAAAAGCATTTGCAGTGTGACTGGAAATTCAATGACTGAACCATGTGATTCCTGCTAGAACTGTAATAGCCTGCTGTTTTTGTTGGTAATGAGCTACTGTCAGCTGGGATACCCCAGCTTCAGGCTGGACCTGCTTCTGCTGACAATTGCTGAGATGCAGGCCGCTCATGCTTTCGGTAGAGAGACAGGAGGAAAGTGGATTTTGGCTCACTAAAGTGGATTTTGAGTCACTATTCCCCAGTACACAGCTTGCAGACCACAGCAGCCCTCTTTTTCTCTTCTTTCCTTGAATCTGCTGTTCCCAACCCCAGCTACTGTTTTGTTCTTCATTCTCCCCACATTTTCTGGTCTTTAACCTTTGATTCACCATGGCTACCCAGATATTATCTGATGTTGGTGCTTCACATCTGGTAGAAATGCCTGAATGAGCACATTTGCCTCTACAGTTACAGAATGAATGGTGAGTAAAGTCAATCGTTGGAAGAAGCCATGTTGCTTGCATCACTTTCTGCAGCTTATCACTTGAAGTTTGCTGAGAATGTGCTTTGGAATGTTCTGACCCTAAGAGCCAAATTTGTTGTCTTTTAGGTGCCTGTTATATAAAGGCTCCATCTCTTCATCCTGGCTTTTTCTATTGACCCCACTTTAAATACCATGCCTGATTCTGGGAGCAGGAAAAAAAACTGTATTAGGTACAGGAAAGGAACAGGAAGAATGTCCAGGTCTCTGGAAACTAAATTTTATGAAACAATGAGGGAACAGGGTATTTTACTTGGGAAACAGATGACCGAGAGAAGATCAGATACTTGAAAAGTGTTGCCATCAGGAAAATCACACAGAAGGCCAAGACTGTTTTTTTTTTTTTTTCCTGCCTGCAGTATTTGGTGTGGAACAATTGTCTTAGGCCAACCTTAAATACTCAAAGAGCCATTTGGACTCATTTCCCATAGAAAAGAAAACACCGGGAGCCATAAAACCTTTCCCATGCCTGACTATTTCCCTAGTGGTCACAAAACTAGCATATGTAGTTGAATTAAATGTTCTGTTTTCTTCTGAGACTTTTCTTTTCTTGGATTTACCCATGGTTGGACTTTCAGAGGTTGAAAAGCTCAAAAAATTATGTGCCGGTGGGTGTCACACATTGGCAGTTGTGACATATTTTGAGTGACAGGGAGCCACAGCAGAGGGATGAAAGAGCCATATGTGGCTCCAGGGCTGCGGGTTGCTGACCCATCTTAAGCTATATGAAGGAAGACAGCATTTGAATGTTAGGAAATCTCTGCTAATAGTAAAAGCAGTTAGTAGAAGCATTTATAAAATCAGTAGTAAACTTCCTTCACTAGGTGTGTGCAAATATAGGCTGAATAATCATTTATCAGGGATAATTTAATTTGGATTGCTGCCTGAATGTGGGTTGGTCCCAGTGCCCCTTTCTAGCTCATGGTTCTCTTTGTTTTCTATATATTATCTGAACATATAAAGGATTATATTCTCTTATTGAAACCATCCAAACACATAGGTGTGCACATGCAATGAATTCACTAAATTGCTTTAATGACCAAAAATTACTTAGCCAAAGGATCTATCTCTCCTTCATGAAATGGGCCTAAAAAGAGGGAAAATAAATCAATTTAATCTTAATATTGTATCTATGTTGAATTATAAATGTAGTCTGACTAATTTCTATATCAGAAATATTAAAAATTGTGCATGTATGCTTACATTTGAAGAGCATTTTCTAAATTGTGATAATTTTTGTGAACAGTTTATCCTTTGTATTTTTGTATAGATTTAAAGCAAAAAGCAATATTGCAAAAAATGAATGGTTAACTTATCCACATATTATTAATTTGCAAAGTTCAATTTTGTTAGTTCATGTGAAATTAAGGATAAAATTAAATGATTTGCCATCCTTACTTAGGTATATTGAGATTCCAACAGGCTAATATCCAGGTAAAAAGATGAGTTTGTTTATGGACAAAAGTATTTTTTTTTTGCTGAGGCATACATATTTGTATTGCCAGGCAGATACATTTGCCTTGTTGAATGGGGACAATGAGCAAAGGGCACCCCAATAATCTGAAAACAGATGGTAATTCTTGAAGTTCATGTTCTAATCACCTTTGTTCAAAAGTGAAGGGTAGTAATGATATGGAATAAGTATGGAGAGGAAAAAGTTTTTGTTTTTCTACATAAAAGTAGCTTTTTTATTTGGGCCAATTACAGTAATAGTTTAGACTCTGCCAGTGAAATAGCACCAGAACAAAAGATAACTTACAAAGCGTTCTTGTGTTAATGTGTTTTGATACCATTTTTAAATTAAATGCAGCTGTGGCCCAGCAGACTCCATCTCCACCTCCACCTCTAAATGACCAAAAGCGGATAAAACCATCCTCCACAGCAGTACCACTCCTTTGTGTGCAATGAAGCCTGCAAAATATCTTGGGCTGATGCTTCCTTCGTTCATTTTTTAGGTATGTTTTTCTGTGGCTTTTAAAATCCATAACCATTAAATTGGCTACTAAATCATAGAAGCAAGTAAAGATAAAACCAGTACAAGATCAGTGGTACCCACATCATGGATCATCACTGAAATCATTAAGTTGCAACATAAAATATACTAATCTTGGAACTTTGTTAACTCTTCTGAGAAGGATATTACTCAAACAGAATATTGCTATTATGAGTCCTTTTCTCCAGATACCATTCCTGTCTTCTGTTAATGGATTCTTCCAATTAAAAAAAATCACAAAAAACCTTATACCAAAGGACATTACTTATCCATTATCTCAGTTCTTGTAGTAGCTCATCAAGATTTCAGACAGTATGAAATCCTATGTATGGGAGCCAAAGACTGAATGCACCACCTTTTGCATACAAAGCATGTTCTGTACCATTGAGCTATGGTCATGTTGCAGTTTTATTATTTATAGTACCTATGAAGATATAGCCCTCTTAATATGCAAATTAATGATGAGATGAATTGTTGTTATCTCCATTTTACAGCCAACAAAATAAGATTAAGTTAGACATGCCTAATTTCATTTTCTGTGCTTATAACCAAGGGGTAGTTCATTCTTTTCCACGTCTCCAACAGCAAAGAATAAAAACAAATGAAAAAATCTTCACACCATTCTATAATAATAACCAGATTGGATAATAATTCCTTGCTGTACTAATACTCTGGTAATGTTTGACAATGTCATTTTGTTTAATGTTTCTCCATCCCTGCTCCCGTGCACTGGTTGCCATTTGGAGAAGATAGGACAATAACGTACAGAATACAAACATTTCTGAATCAGGATTTGGCTTACTAAACATTACTAGGGACATGCATGGGACATAACAATGACAGCTATATTTCCAATGCAATGTTAACTTGGTAGACTAGGCTGTGAGCTTCCAGACCCCCAAATTTTCCTATTGACATATGGGCAGCTGCATACTGTACCATTGGCAGCTACCTGGCAGCAATCCAAATGTGAGATGAGGAGGGCATGAATGCCAATATCTTATGAACCGGGAAAGATTGCAACTGGCACACTAACTGAAGTTGGGCAAAAGGTCTCCTGGCTCATCTTCTACTGTGGCTTCTAAAAATTACTAATTTTCAGCACAGCAGCAGTTTTTGGTAAATTAAATCACATTAGAGGTAAGGTTTGTTTTATCTCTGCTCAGTTTCTGTATCAAAAACCATTGCATTTTGTTTGAGTTAAAAATCAATCTGATTTTCTCCATCAAAACTGTTAAAGCTTGAAGCACTAAGTGAAAACTTCTACTGCATCTCCCATGTGGCCTACGGTAGACATATACAACAGGTTACCATCAGTGGTGGGATTCAAAATTTTCTACTACTGGTTCTGTAGATGTGGCTTGGTGGGCGTGGCATTGCTTGATGGGCATGGCTTGATGGGCGTGGCAGGGGAAGGATACTGTAAAATCTCTATTACCTCCCCACTCCTGGGGGAAGGTTACTGCAAAATCCCCATTCCCTCCCCACCACCCCACTAACCTGCTTTCTAGCTCTGTTCTCCTGTGCAGGGCAACAAAAGAAGACCCAGCCAATCAGTTGAGACTCGGGAGGCAGAGAATAGATGGGGGCAGTCAGAGGTGGTATTTGCCAGTTCTCCGAACTACTCAAAATTTCCACTCCAGAACTGGTAAGAACCTGCAGAATACCACTTCTGGTATTCGTGGCCCACATTGCTAAAGCTAAGAAGCCCTTTACTATTGGGGAAGAATTGATTTTGCTGGTCCTTGAAAAAGTGTTTCTGCGTGAAACTGGTCCCTGGTACAAAAAAGGTTGGGGACCACTGTGTTAAGGGAACAACACAGCAATACTCCTTTTAAGGACAATGGGAACTCTCACTTCTACAATGAAGATAGACATACCTATCAATATCAGTAATTTTTATTTTTCTGAAAATGTGCCCCTGTTTTCACATTAAGTCAGTCAGGTAAAACACGGTATTTTGTTAGTTTGAGACACACTTCACTTTTTAGGGTTTGGAGATTTTAAAAACATTTCCACCATATAAGTTATTATATACACTGTGGTCTTTTGCCTGAGACATGCACATTATCATTATGCTTTTAAAAATGTTTTTATAGTGAAAATGAAATTTCAAAATCCCAAATCAGCAGATATGTTCTGATTTACCTGTACCTTTGGAAATATGAACTAATTACTCTTATATAAAAATTAGATGAATCTTTTTAATTTACTTATTATATTTTTAAATGATTTTTAAATTCAAGATATAAATAAACACTGTAAACAACAATTTTACTTTGTTTTTTGTGGAATATGATTGCAAATTGCTGATCCATGCTAAATCACATCAGTCTGAGTTGCAGATAAAGTTTTCCTATTATAACAAGAAAAAAAATGTCCTTGGCTCCATTTCTGTAAGTCTGGCTGCTAAACTGAACCAATCAAGCTGTTGTGAAAGACACAGAACCAATACTGGTAAAGGAGAAAGAGACAGAAAAACAACTACATTTCAAAAGGGAAACGGTCAAAATAAGCAACATGGTGGAAGCCATGTCATAATCCTTCTGCCAACTTCTTTGTTTTAACATCCTCACTCCACACCCCCTGTCTAAAATCGTAATTTTTTGTTAAAAGAAGCCTTTCTGTGATTTTGCCTCTGAGCACTCTCTCTTATACTGTTTATTATACTTTACAGAATAAACTTGATTTGATTCAAATAATTTTCTGTATAAATGCATATGTGGCTAAATTAGAAAATCGTTCAGAACAAGGGCTCACAGCTGGAATGGGGTGTGTTGATGGATAGAAAAGCTTGGATCCTCTCTCAGAAGTAGAAGTGGTACTGCCAGGTCAAGTGTTCCACAAAGCACAAAGTCTCAGATTTTGTTGTCATAAAAGCTCTCTTTGTTACAATAAACAGAATTAGGAGAATAGTAAGAAGTCTGAGATTCCAATAAATATTGCTCCTGCAGAAACCAGTATTATAAACCCATTTCTCTTGAAGACTGAAAATATAAAGAGTCTGAATCACTTCTCCTTAGAAGTAATGCTTCATACAATTTGCAGGTAGTGAACTTATAACAGTTCATTTAGTGTCTGCTTGAAATTACAATGCAAAAAGTGATTTATGATCATTTTTTACACTTATGTCCATTGCAACATCCCCATAGTTACATGATCAAAATTCAGATAGTTATTATGGTTGCTGTGTCCTGGGGTCATGTGATCACTTTTTGCAACTTTGTGACAAGCAAATCAATAGGGAAGCCAGATTCATAACTTAACAACTATGGTGATTCACTTAGCAACTGGGAAGAAAGGGTGTAAAATGGGGCAGAATTCCATCTCACTAATTAATAGCCATCTCACTAATTATAATAATTAATAACTATCTCACTTAGTAACATAAATGTTGGGCTCAATTGTCATTGTAAGTCAAGAGCAAAAGCATTTTGAAAGGAAACCAGTTTTTCCTTCTTGTATAAGTACTTCTACTGAATATTGTTATTGTGTGCCAGAAATCAATTACTTCATGGCTAACCACATGATTGATGCCTTGTGGCTAGCCTCAGCTGAGATGCTTTACCAACAATCTATATGATCAGTCTTTCTTGAGCTTGATATTAAAAATAGCTGTTCCATTTATGCTGGGAATTAATTATTCAAAGATAATTGAAAAGTTCTCTTCCATATCTGCTTAATTTTTATAGCCATTATTTGGGCCACTTTGACCATAAGAATTTTGAGACACTTGAGAAACAAATGTGATGATAAACAATAACTTGCCATGCTCCTAGTGCTCATAGAATTATATAAAATTTAAAATTGGAGCATTGAAATTAGATCCTTTGGTATCTTTCTTTTCTTTAAAAGCACAATATTGTACCATGAAACTGAAGAAATGATTGTTTGAGCCATTTCCTTTCTAAATTGTCCTTTCTAGAACTGAAGGATAAAATGACAGTATCATATTTTATCTGCCCCCATAAGTCAGGATAATAATAAATTGGGACATATTTTCACTCTTCCTCAGTGCCTTGATACAATCCAAAACATTTCTGCTGTTTCTCTCTAAAAACACTGGGAAATCTAGTCACAGAATCTTTGGCATTATTTTTAAGATTTAGAACAAGGTTTAGAAGATCTTGTAGCAGATTACACATTGGCATTTTATATCCCCAGAAATTCCACAGATTAGATCTGTTATTTGAATGAAAGAAATTTTTCTTTGGTTTATTTTTTAAAAATAGTCAGCACAGACATTCCTTGTGATGTGAAACTATCTGTCTACACTAAAAAAGGGTAGATTTCAGGTGGGATGTATTATGTATTTATTTTTACTTCAAAAATTCACTACAAATCATCTGGGACAAAACATATACTACGGGTAGTCCTCAGTTTACAACAGTTCATTTAATGACTGTTCAAAGTTACAATGGCACTGAAAAAAGTGATTTACAACCATTTTTCACACCTACAACCTTTGCAGCATCCCCATGGGCTTGTGATCAAAATTCAGATGCTTAGCAACTGGTTCATATTTATGATGGTTGCCGTGTCCCAAGGTCATGTGAGCACTTTTTGTGATCTTCTGACAAGCAAAGTCAATGAGGAAGCCAGATTGACTTAACAACTGAGTTACTAACTTAACAACTGCAATGATTCACTTAAAAACTATCGCAAGAAAAGTCATCTAATGGGTCAAAACTCACTAAACAAATGTCTTGCTTAGCAACATGAACTTTGGGCTCAATTGTGGTAATAAGTCGAGGACTATCTGTATTCAAAATTAAAAGAAAATCTTCATCTCAGGGATTTATATTTGCAACAAAACTGAATAGAATTAATCCATCCTTTCACTGAGATACAAAGAGACACACAATACTCACATTCCAGAATATCACAGATCCTTAAATATTTTCATTTTATGGGAAGGGGCAGAAGCGATAAGTTTGCTGATCTATTAAAAATCAGTTCTACCTCAGATTCATTTTGGCTTTCTGCACATGTCTGATTTCAGTAGTCCAAAGGAACAGCTACTATATAATGATAGTCTTTCGGGGAAAAAAAAAAAAACATGGCCCATGTTCTTTTTTTTTTTTTTAACAAATTTTATTCAGTTTTTCACATAATAACAAAAATCTCTTTTTAGTGGACAACATATTACTGGGTCATCACCTTTACATACAAATATAACAGCAATTATACATTCATATATGCATACTTAATTCTATTATTACTTTTTCCATTCCAAATTTTCAGTAAGGAGATAAACAAACACATTAATTCTAGCCTCTTTCATCAATCTCAGTTGAAATATCTTTTTGTTTCATTTCAATTATTTCAAATATAATCCTTTAATATTTATTTTAAAAATAAAGATAAACAATATGTGTTTGCATAATAATAATAATAGGTTGCCAATGTCTCTCCTTGCTTTTAATAGTCTATATGACTTATCAATGTAGATGGTTCTTTAGTCTGTCATATTCCCTTTCCATTACACATTCTTTTTATAAATTCTAAATTAATACAAGTTTTAACACTAAAGAAAAAAAACAAGTATAGGCTTCCCCCCTTTTACTGCTTTGGGTGTGACACCTCAGTGGTTAAAATATATCTTTATTCCTTCATCTTGAATCTCAATAAATCATTATTTTTAAGAAGTTACAAGAATAATCATTACATCTTTTCATTTGGATTCCGCAGCATATTTCCCCCCTTAATTTTTAATAAGAGTCATCAATATCTATATTACCCTATTTTCTAAATATTTTTAATTGCAGAAATATTCTTATTACCTCTTGTCACCCTGCAGAATCCCCTTTTTAATTTATCAACCATTATCTCTGAAAAAACAATTTCTTTTGAACATTTTACTTTTCCTGTATTTCTTTATTTCATGTGCCTATTTCTTACTACTTCTCCTCGCCCTCTTTTCCCCCATATCTTTTCTCATTCCAGTTTATATCCCTCTCTTTCTTAAAGGCCCTGTCACATCAGCCGACAAATGCAAAACGTATGTAAAAAGGACACAGCGGACGAGAAAATGTTCCATCCGTTGTTAACCGCTCTCAAAAGTGCCCCAAATTTGCATAAAGAGAATGGACAACAACAGAAAGGAACGGACGGGGAGAGGATGTAGCGAGGATGTTAAGCGGATGCTCCACGGAAGCCTAGCGGATGGAAGCGGATGGAAATGGATGGCACGTCTACAGGGCTTCCGGAGGAGCACAGCGAATCGGACGCGCAGCGGATGGAGTGGATGCGAAGCGGATGCCTAGCAAATGACGTGGATGCATCACGGACGCCTAGCGGATGCCTAGTGGATGCCTAGCATATGCAAAGTGTTCACTGCGCATGTGGGGAGGATGCATTGCGTCAGCCCCGCGGATATAAAAGGATGCAACTCGCAAGCAGGTCACCATTCAGAGGAAAGACCTGCTGCCAGACACATCTCCAGGCAACAACCTTGGGGAAGAAGAGGAAGCCTGAGCCTATTCCTGCCAGCCCTGGCAAGAAGAACAGGGCCACCATTCCACCCCCTGGTGCTGGCGCTGACTCTGCTTCTGCTAGGGCTTCTGCTGCTGGGGCTGACTCTACTGGTGCTGGTGCTTCTGCTGGTGCTGCTCCTGGTGCTGGTGCTTCTGCTGGTGCTTACTCTGCTGGGGCTGCTCCTAGCGCTGGTGCTTCTGCTGGTGCTTACTCTGCTAGTGCTGCTCCTGGTCCTGCTGGTGCTGCTGCTGCTGCTGGTCCTGCTGGTGCTCCTGGTGCTGCTGGTGCCGCTTTTGCTGCTGCTGCTGCTGCTGGTGGTGTGGTGGACCAGCCCCTAGAACCCCAAAGACCTACTGATGAGGGCCCAGAAGGCCCTGCCAGAGGGAGGAAGAGGCAATCGCGAGATAGGGAGAGGAAACAGTACTCCATCGAAGAGGAAGATGATGAGGAGGTGCTCGAATGGCTGAGGGGGAATGAGGGTGTCTGGCGGAAGGGACACAGGCTCTATTGAGACACCAAGCGGAAGCAGGTGGCTTGGAGAGAGAAGGCGGAGAGCCTGGGCTACACTTCGGAGGTCTTCGTTGGGTGGTGGAAGCACATGCACACCTGGTACAGGAAGCTGCATCTCAAGAAGTCTGGCCAGGCCGCGGTGAAGCTCACCGACCGGGAGAACTACATGATGGCCAAGTGCAGCTTCTTGCAGGGTGAGGTCCGCCACTGCGGAGCAGCCCCTCTGTCAACCCTCTCTCTCAGGCAGCCCACAGAGAGCCAGTCCTCTTCTGGCCAAGAGTCAGCTCCTGTGTACAGGCAGGTATCTGTGGAGCGCCCCACGATGGAGACCCCCCAACAGCTGCACTCCCCGGGGTGGAGCACATGGAGGACCCCCTGACGTAGTTGGAGCAAGGAGAGGTTACTGCCACCAGAGACCAACCCACCCCCACCCCCAGCTCCACCTCCACAGAAAGCAGGCAGAGAGCCAGACTGGAGGGACAGAGCCACACTGTCCTGCTGGAGATCAGGGACACCATCAAAAGCAGCATAGATCTCCTCTCTCAGCTGGTACACATCGACATACCATCCTCTAACAGAAAGCCCTTCCTCACCTACGTCAACCAGACCCTCATGGACATGTCTGAATCCCAGTACCAGGTGATCAAGGAGAGGATCACAGGTCTTCTGCACAACCCTCCAGGCCCAGCTGAACCTGCTCCGATGCAGTCCAGGTCTGCTCCTCCACCCCAGGTGATGTCACAGCCCTTCCAAGTCTTTCCACAGGCCTTCACCTACCAAGGCTATGGCTACCAGGAGGTCCAGCAGCACAGGCAGCCCTTCCCAGTCCAGGCACAGGTTCATCGCACGCCACCGGTGCCACTGGTGCCACCGGTGCCACCGATGCCACCGAAGCCACCGACGCCACACTTCGCTCACCTGCAGACCAGACAGCCCAACTACACTCCTCCTTCCTCCACCCCACAGCCAAGCCCGCCTCAGAACATCTGTCATTGGTCTTGGGACTGACACCCCATGTCATGGAGGAAAGGGCTCTCAACATCACGGGACTGAGCCAGCTCTCTGAGAGCTTCATCCACACACCATCCCGTTGTCCTCTCGGGGCCAGGCACCCCAATGGCACCTCAGACCAGCACTCCAGCCACTGCCACCTCCACAGCACCTGGATCCTTCACCCCTGAGACCATGGGCACACCTCAGAGTGACTGAGAAGAGTGCCAGAGACTGGGTTGCTATCTGTTGACTTTATCTTTGCTTGGGACACTTTACTTGGGTCATTTTGCTTTTACAGTTTGTTATTAATAAAGGTTATCTTTGCTTCACACACGTGGTTCAGTTCTTTTAGTAAATAAAGTCTTGTTGGAAACTTTTAGATATGGTTTAAGCCTTTGCATGCTTGTGGGATGGGTAAGGATAGCAGTGGGATGGGCAGGGATACCTGTGGTATGGGTAATAGCTGTGGGATAGATAAACCTCCAGTGCAAGCATAGTGGGACTGTATGGTCCACCCTCCCAGGTGCCACACCTATGGAACTTTATTATCAAGAACAATTTAATCATTCATCAACACAGTTCAACATAAACACAACTCTTTATTAAATGCCCTGCTCATTGTAGGGCTACTCAACATACATGGCCCAATCTCATCAGTGTGATGAGACCGGCTGAAGGAAGCATCCATTAAGCATCTATCATCCTGTCTTGCCACTCCACTGCTCCAGCTGGGGAGTTGCACCAGTGTTTCAGGAGGTTACGCTGCTTCTTCCCTTCACATGAAGCTCTGTTGGGGCCTTGTACATCCACAGTGTCTATCAGGTTTCGCCCTTGCCTCCATTCACCAGGCTCCATGCCTTGTTGGTGGTCCACAAGCCTGTTCTGCAACACTGGGTAGCGGGTGTGCATGAGATTGTGCAGGATGAAGCAAGCTTCCATGATGTTCCTCACGGTCTCTGGGTGATGCTGCATGGTGGTGAGAAGTACCTGGAACCTGTTGGCCAGGATGCCAAAGGTGTTCTCCACCACCCGTCTTGCCCTGGACAGCCTGTAGTTGAAGATCCTCTCTTCACCGGTGAGGCATCTGGAAGTGTACGGCTTCATGAGGTAGGTTCTGAGGGAGAAGACATCATCCCCCATAATGAAGTAGGGCACATCTTGTGTGTCATTGGGCAGGGGATCTGGATCTGGGAAGCCCATGATGAGGTTGCGTTCAAGCCCCTCCTTGAGGTAACTGCCGTTGTATATCTGGGCATCTGAAGCTGATCCGTTGCCTGAAGAATCGATATACATGAACTTGTAGTCAGCATCGACCATGGCAAAGAGGATGATGCTGAAGAAGCCCTTGTAGTTGTGATAAGTGGACCCTGAGTTGGCTGGAGCTTTGCAGGCCATGTGCTTGCCATCTATGGCTCCAACGGTGTGGGGCAAGTTCCACTTCTGATACTACTGCTCTGCAACTTTCTTCCATCCTTCTTCAGTGGTGGGGCACTGGAGGAGCTCCTCCATGTATTCTTCGATGATGGCCTGCACCAATTCTCTGACCACAATACTGATGGTGTTGTGTGACACCCTCCAGCTGGACTGCATGCTCCTGTATGTGATCCCGGAGGCCAGGTGGCGCAGAGTCAGTGCCACCTTCAGCCCAGGGTCCAGGCTGGGCTGGAAGTTGGTGTTTGCCTTGGTCAACCTGGGTCTCAACCGCTCCACAACTTCGTCAAACATGGCTGGCGGCATCCTCATGAAGTTCTGGAATGAACAAGTGTCTTCATTCCTCAGCTCCATCATCAGCTTGTTATACAGTCCGTACTTTGCTCTTCTCGCGATCCATCTTTGGACCCACACATTTCTTGGAAACCTCCTTTTCTTCCCGTAGAACAGGTGAAAGAGCCTGTAGAGGGCTTCGCACTGTTGTAGAACGATGGTGGCTACCAAAAGGAGTGTGCGACGATCCATGGTGAAGATCACTGGATGCTGTGGAAGAGCAAGAGCAAGATGAAGGCTGAAGAGCTGCACAGCAGGGCTGCTGGACTGAAAGTGAGATCCAGGTGATTTCTCCCCCTTTTTATAGGAAATATCATTTTTCCGCTAGGTGTCCTTTTGATCCTCCAGGCATCCTCCAGACATCCTATATATCCGAGATACGTCCCCTATATGAACGTTTTTTCTGTTTTAATGCTTTATATGTGAGCTGCGTCCGCTTTCATCCTTTCTCCGTCCATGCTACTAACGCTGTGTGTCCGTTCCGTGTCTGTTTCGCTTCCTCCCTGTGTCCGTTTTCCGCTGGAGCGGATGTGAGTTATGCGCAGCGGATGCCTAGTGGATATAGCGGACACGTAACGGATGACGATGGACATATAACGGATGTTCCCTGTATGCGTAGCAGATGTAGAACGGACGCGTTGGATACTTTATCCGCTCAAAAAGTTTTGTGCAGCTCAAAGTGTTTTGAGCGGATGAAATGTCAGTAGACGGATGCTGGATGGATAGAGAGTATGAAAAACGGACGCAGTGAGTACAGAATGGATGCATCGTGTTAACCAACGGATGGCAAGTGTTCTTCTCCGTTTTACACCCTCTTTCCATCCGTTGGTGCTGTGTGACATGGGGTTAAGATTCTTTGTTTCAATATTTGTTTAATATTATATCCACACAAGTTCATTCAGAAACAGGATGCTTTCTCTTGTTTAGCTCAAGTTTTTGTCAAAAGGTGGCACCCTCGATTATACAAAGTCTTCAACTTTTTCCCTTATTTTTTTATTTAGGGTTTTTCGAACCTCAATATTCCAACACAGTCCAGTCTCCAATTTCTAAACTTTATAATTATTATTTTTTGACAATCTTAAGCCCCTGTAACACTGCACCAACAGATGGGAAGATCATGTAAAACGGAGAAAAACACTTGCCATCCGTTGGTTAACGCGATGCTTCTGTTCTGTACTCACTGCCTCCATTTTGTTTCCTCTCTATCCGTCCAGCATCCATCTATTGACGTTTCATCCGCTCAAGAGGGTTTTGAGCTGCTCAAAACTTTTGCGCGGAAAATGTATCCAATTCATCCGTTCTGCATCCGCTAGGCATCCGTTCTGCATCCGTTACACATCCGCTATATCCGCTAGGCATCTGCTACGCATCCGTGCAATTAGATCCGCTCCAGCGGTAAACAGACGCAGGGAGGAAGCGGCACGGACGCGGAACGGATGCAGAATGGATGGAGAAAGGATGAAAGCAGATGCAGCTCGCAAAGAAAGCATTTAAAACGGAAAAAACATTCGCAGAGGGGACCTATCTCAGATATTAAGGATGTCTAGAGGATGCCTAGAGGATGCAAAGGGACACATATACTGCCTATAAAAAGGGGGAGCAACTCATCTGGATCTCTCTTTCAGACCAGCAGACTAGCTGTGCAGACCTCTGCAGCCTTCATTTGACTCTTGCTCTTCCACAGCATCCAGTCATGTCAACCGTGGATCGTAACAAAGTCCTTTTGGCAGCCACCATCGTTCTGCAACAGTGCGAAGCCATCTGCAGGCTCTGTGAACACTACTGCGAGAAGAAAAAGAGGCAGCCAAAAAGAGTCTGGGTCCGAAGATGGTTCACCAGAAGAGCAGAGGACGGACTGTACAACAAGCTGATGGTGGAGCTCAGGAACGAAGACACTCAGGCGTTCCAGAACTTCATGAGGATGCCTCCAGCCATGTTTGACGAAGTTGTGCAGCGCCTGACACCCAGGTTGACCAAGGCAAACTCCAACTTCCGGCCCAGCCTGGAACCTGGGATCAAGGTGGCACTCACTCTGCGCCACCTGGCCTCAGGGACCACCTACAAAAGCATGCAGTACGGCTGGAGGGTGCCACACATAACCATCAGCATTGTGGTCAGAGAAGTGGTGCAGGCCATCATCGAAGAATACATGGAGGAGCTCCTCCAGTGCCCCACCATTGAAGAAGGATGGAAGAAAGTTGCAGAGCAGTGGTATCAGAGGTGGAACTTCCCCCACACCGTTGGAGCCATCGATGGCAAGCACATGGCCTGCAAAGCTCCAGCCAAGTCAGGGTCCGCTTATTTCAACTACAAGGGCTTCTTCAGCATCTTCCTCTTCGCCATGGTCGATGCTGACTACAGGTTCATGTACATCGATGCTTCAGGCAACAGCTCAGCTTCAGATGCCCAGGTATACAATGCCAGTGACCTCAAGGAGGGGCTGGAATGCAACCTCATTGTGGGCTTCCCAGATCCAGACCCCCCTGCCCAATGACACACAAGATGTGCCCTAATTCATCATGGGGGATGATGCCTTCTCCCTCAGAACCTACCTCATGAAGCCCTACACCTCCAGACTCCTCACCTGTGAAGAGAGGATCTTCAACTACAGGCTGTCCAGGGGAAGACGGGTAGTGGAGAACGCCTTTGGCATCCTGGCCAACAGGTTCCAGGTACTTCTCACCACCATGCAGCATTGCCCAGAGACCGTGAGGAACATCGTGGAAGCTTGTAGCATCCTGCACAATCTCATGCGCACCCGCTACCCAGTCTTGCAGAACAGGCTCATGGACCTCCAAGAAGGCAATGGGGACATGGAGCCTGGGGAATGGAGTCAAGGGCAAAACCTGATAGACACTGAGGATGTGCAAGGCCCCAACAGAGCCTCACGTGAAGGGAAGAAGCAGCGCAACCTCCTGAAACACTGGTGCAACTCCCCAGCTGGAGCGGTGGAGTGGCAAGACAGGATGATAGATGCTTAATGGATGCTTCCTTCAGCCTGTCTCATCACACTGATGAGATTGGGCCATGTATGTTGGGTGGGCCTACAATGAACAGGGCGTTTAATAAAGAGTTGTGTTTATGTTGACATGTGTGGATGATTATTATATTATTATTGATAATAAAGTGCCATAGGTGTGGCACCTGGGAGGGTGGACCATACAGTCCCACTATGCTTGCACTGGAGGTTTATTTATCTCACAGCTATTACCCATCCCAAAGGTATCCCTGCCCACCCCACTGCTATCTAAACTCATCCCACAAACATGCAAAGGCTTAAACCATTTCTAAAAGTTTCCACCAAGACTTTATTAAAAAAAAGAAATGAAGCAAGTGTGTGAATCAAAGATAGACTTTATTAACAACAAGCTGTAAAAGAAAAATGACCCAAGTCAATTGTCCAAATAAAGTCCACAGTAGCCAGCCAGCCAGTCTCTGGCACTCCTCTTGGTCACTCGGAGGTGTGCCCGGTCTCAGGGGTGAAGGTTCCAGGTGCTGTGGAGGTGGCAGTGGCTGGTGCTGGAGTGATTGTCTGAAGCGCGATTGGGGTGCCTGGCCCCAAGAGGACCACAGGTGACAGTGTGTTGAGAAAGCTCTCGGATAGCTGGCTCAGACCCATAATGTTGAGAGCTCCTTCCTCCATGCCATGTGGTGTCAGCCCCAGTACTGAGAACAGATGTATTGAGGCTGGGCTTGGCTGTGGGTTGGAGGAAGGAGCAGTGTAGTGGGGCTGTCTGGTCTGCATCTGGGTGAGGACTGGCGTTGGTGGCATCGGTGGCATGGGTGGCCTCAGTGTTATGGGTGGCATCATTGGCGTGGGTGGCATCGGTGGCATCAGTGGAACTGGTGGCAACGGTGTTGTCCGAGGACTCTGTGCCTGGACTGGGAAGGGCTGCTGCCTGTGCTGCTGGACCTCCTGGTAGGCATAGCCCTGGTAGGTGAGGGGCTGTGGGAAGCCTTGGAATGGGAGGGACATTACCTGGGGTGGAGGAGCAGACCTGGACTGGGTGGGAGCAGGTGCCTCTGGGTCTGGAGGGTTGTGAAGCAACTCGGTGATCCGGTCCTTCACCACCTGGTACTGGGGTTCCACCATGTCCGTGAGGGTCTGGTTGACATAGGTGAGGAAGGGCTTGCAGTTGGAGGATGAGGAGTCGGTGTGGACCAGCTGAGAGAGGAGATCTATGCTGCTTCGGATGGTGTCCCTGATCTCCAGCAGGACAGTGTGGCTCTGCCCCTCCGGTCTAGCTCTCTGCCTTTCTGTGGAGGTGGAGCTGGGGGTGGATGTGGGTAGGGCTGTGGTGGACGTGCCGTCTCCTTTCTCCCACCGCACCAGGGAGTCCTGCATGCACTCCACCATGGTTAAAACACCTGTCCGCGGGTTCTCCGCCGTGGCACACTCCACAGAAACCTGCTTGGAGACAGGAGCTGACTCTCGGCCGGAAGAGGACTGGCTCTCAGCAGGCTGCTGGAGAGAGAGGGTAGTGAGAGGGGCTGCTGGTGCTCCTCGGTGGCGGATCTCACCCTCCAGGAAGCTGCACCTGGCCATGACGTAGGTCTCTCTGTCCGTCAGCTTAACCGTGGCC
The DNA here is from genome assembly GCA_015471245.1 of Laticauda colubrina. Taxonomy (NCBI): domain Eukaryota; kingdom Metazoa; phylum Chordata; class Lepidosauria; order Squamata; family Elapidae; genus Laticauda; species Laticauda colubrina. The sequence goes on along the minus strand of BLBF01000083.1, from coordinate 53,503 downwards.
TGGCCAGATTTCTTGAGGTGCAGCTTCCTGTACCAGGTGTGCATGTGCTTCCACCAGCTGAGGAGCACCTCCAAAGTGTAGCCCATACTTTCCACCTTCTCTCTCCAAGCAGCATGCTTCCCCTTGGTGTCCCTGTAGAGACGGTGTCCCTTCCGCCACAGATAGTCATTCTCTCTCAGCCACTCCAGCACCTCATCCTTGTGTTCCTCCTCAATGGAGTATTGCCTCCTCTCCCGTCCCCGCATACACCTCTTCCTCCCTTTGGCAGGACCAGATGGGCCCTCATCAGAGGGGCTCCCAGGTAGTAGGGGCTGTTCCTCCACACCACCACCACCAGCAGCACCAGCAGGATCATCATCATCATCATCATCATCATCATCAGGATCATAATCATCATCATCATCATCATCAGCAGCAGCAGCAGCAGGATCATCATCATCATCAGCAGCAGCTGCAGAACCAGCAGGACCAGGATCATCATTAGCAGAGTAAGCACCAGCAGCGCCAGCAAGACCAGGAGCACGAGCAGGACCAGGAGCACGAGCAGGACGAGCAAAACCAGGAGCACAAGCAGGACGAGCAAGTCCAGGAGTACGAGCAGGACGAGCAGGACCAGCAGGACGAGGAGCAGCTTCAGCAGGGTATGCACCAGCAGAAGCACCACCGCCAGGAGCAGCTTCAGCAGAGTAAGCACGAGCAGAAGCACCACCGCCAGGAGCCGCCTCAGCAGAGTAAGCACGAGCAGAAGCACTACTGCCAGAAGCAGCAGCATCAGCTCCTCCAGAAGCAGAAGCAGCAGAAGCCCCAGCAGAAGCAGAGTCAGGGACAGGGGGTGGGGGGTGGCCCTGTCCCTCTTGCCAGGGATGGTGGCATGTTGCTGCTTTCTCTTCTTCCCCATGGTTGTGGGGTTGCTGGCTGGCAGGGAGGCTGGCAGGGAGGCTGGCAGGCAGCCAGGCACCAAGGCTGGCAGGCAGGCTGGCAGGCAGGCTGGCAGGCAGGCTGTCAGAAAGGCTGTCAGGAAGGCTGGCAGGAAGCCTGTCAGGAAGGCTGGCAGGCAGGCAGGCACCCAGGCTGGCAGGAAGCCTGGCAGGAAGGCTGGCAGGCAGGCAGTCACCAAGGCTGGCAGGCAGACTGGCTGGCAGGGAGGCTGGAAGTCAGGCTGGCAGCAAGGCTGGCAGGCAGGCAGAGAGCAAGGCTGGCAGGGAGGCTGGCAGGAATGCTGGCAGGAAGCCTGGCAGCAAGGCTTGCAGGAAGGCATGCAGGCAGGGCAGGCAAGGCAGTCAATGCGTCCGGCAGCAGGTCTTTCCTCCGAATGGTGATTTGCTTCCGAGCTGCTCCCCTTTATATGCACGGGGCTTATGCAATGCATTCCCCCCACATGCGCAATTAATGCTCGGCATCTGTTAGGCTTCCGCTCTGCATCTGCTAGGCTTCCGCTCTGCATCCGCTTCATCCGCTGTGTATCTGCTGTGCATCCGCTTCATCCGCTCGGCATCTGCTCTGCATCCGCTGTATCCGTTCCGCGTCTGCTTTGCTGAGGTCCCCTGGAAGCCTAGGAGATATGCCATCCGCTCCCATCCACTTCCATCCGCTAGGCTTCCATTCCGCATCCGCTTTCCATCCGCTCTACGTCCTCCCCGCGTCCATTCCTTTCCATGTTATCCGCTCTGGTTATGCAAATTTTTGCCCCTTTTGAGAGGGGATAACAACGGATGGAACATTTTTCTCGTCCGTTGTGTCCTTTTTACTAACGTTTTGCATCCGTTGGGCAGTGTGACAGGGCCTTTAAGTCAAGCTTTGTTTTATGTCTATTTACTGCCAAAATATTTTCGTCCAATTTAGTTAAATCTTTAGTTCCGGCTTCTTCCTTTCCCGGTTTGAAGCCCCGCTTAGCTGTCAGAAATATTTTCTTTTTTTTTTTTTCCTGTCCCTTTGTAATTTCGCCACTCACTTTTCTTTTCTTAAAAGTTCCATGTTACCTTAATCCCGGGGTACTTTTGTTTAGTTGCATCACCCAATTGTCCTAGTTTAGATGTTTTCCACCTCTTTCTTCTCTCCTGCACAAATCTTAATCCAGCTGAGTCCTCCTCTTTCGGGTGGCCATTTCAAACCACCGCTGCAGTCATTTTTTTGGGGGAAAAGACCAAGCCCAGGAGGGGAGATGCAGCTCCCCTCAACCTGGCTTGTGGCTTCCCCTTACTCCACCGCCCCTCCAAGGCAGCTTCAGCCCCTAATCGTAATGATCAGGGCTCTCCAACAAAAGAGCACGGACCATAGCCACAGAGAGATGCAATCTATGGTCTGTCAGTGTTTGGCTCCGCCTTCTTGATCCGGCCCATGTTCTTATATGCAGCAAGGTACAGGCAAGATAGCAGCTATTATCTATAAATGTATAAGACCCACAGAAGGAATTTTAAAAAAAAGCAACCGTGATGAGAAATCAAAGGGAACGGGGGGGGGGGGGAGAATGAGTAGGGATAAAGAAGTAGGAAAACGAGAAATTGAAAAAGAGCAAGGGAGATAGTGGTTAAATGAAAAGAATCTGGAAACCTTTTTTTTATAAATGAGGTTGGGGGAGAATGCAACAAGGATGAGAATTGATGAGGTTCACAGAAAGGAAGAGTCCTTCCATCAGCAAGTTTGACAGATGAAGTTGGGAGATAAATCACCTACTGGAAGAAGCCTAGGTTTTCAGTTCCTGGACTGGCTGCTTCTTTCCTTCTGTTGTCTGCCTAATAGCCCAGCTTCAAGAGATAAATGGCTGCATCTGTGTCTCAGGCTACTTTCCCTTCCCCCAACTTTTGTCATTCTTTGCTACATAGCAAAAAGGGTCTGAGAGTTTCCTGATTACAAAAGTGTTGGCTGGTTAGCTGCCCCTACAAATAGCAACATTATTCAGGCTAGATTGAAGGACAGCATTCAAATAAAACATCATTGGTTTTAATGCCTTCTGAGCAATTTATTGGGAACATTATTATTTTAGGAAGGGCGGATTTGATATATAACAAAGACAGCAGATAAAAGAAGATTATAAATGTTATCAGAAGAAATGGTTAGTGGATTAGAGCTAAGAGCACACAGCTGCAAATTGACTTGGTTCACACTCATCTGCCAATTGCCTTCACGGTGAATTCCATTTTACAGCTAAGAGCTGCCTAGATGTGCCAAAATAATTTCGGCTGCTGGACTGATAGATATTATACAATATTGCAAGAACCATGATAGGCTGATTCTCAGACTGTAGTATTCCCACAAAGGAGAAAAATATGCAATGATGATTCTGAAGAATGTTCTATCACATCAGCAATAATTGGTCTACAAAGAGCTACCTTACCAGATATCATTTAAAAATAAAATACACAATTGTGACCCATTTGTCACACATCATCCAAGATTTAAAAGTTTATATGAGTATAATTCTGTCTGAAAAATATATTAAAAGCTTGGCTGCTTTCCTAATCTGCCTAACCTACTCTCCCATTTTGGCAGTTTAAATGTACAGTTATAGTGTTGAATTTATCCGACTGTCCGTCTGTCTGTCTGTCTGTCTGTCTGTCTGTCTGTCTATCTATCTATCTATCTATCTATCTATCTATCTATCTATCTATCT
>BLBF01000083.1:32082-49883 GCA_015471245.1 Laticauda colubrina | reverse complement strand
TCTATCTATCTATCTATCTATCTATCTATCTATCTATCTATCTATCTATCTATCAATCTATCTATCATCTTTTTGTCTATTTTATTTAAACTTATATTTGTGTATCAGTGATTGCATGACCTCTGTACATGCCATATGCTAAATAAAATAAAATAGACTGATGGAAGAAAATATTTACCATATTCCAGTATTTTTTTAAAAATTGGAAAAAATCAAATATTAGATGAATGCCTGAATTTTGAAATTCTCTTCACAAATTACTAAGTCATGTAAACATGAAAAACTATCTACTATTAATGACATAATTTAAACTTTTTTATGGACTAGGATACATACAAATCTAAAATTCATCTACAAACTAGTTTGATTTCTAAAGGTAAGAAATATAGTATTTTTACTAATGCTTATTATTAGTCTAATGAAATAAAAGTATCACTTTATCAGCCATAACAATCATGTTCAATATATAAAAATGGGAAGTTTTGTTTTGCATCATAAGTCTTTATTTATCCTATGATTGTAGTATTTCTATTTATCAGGAAATTGAGTCCAGGCTTAAGAATATAACAAATGAATTACACCAAAGTACTATTGAATTCTACATTGTGTACGTCTAAGAACACAATTAGAAAACATAAATGTTGACATTTTTTCCTGCTAGTATGCCCTTCCTCCATCAAAACTATCCTTACTTTTAGCACATCTTATTGTTAGAAACTCCAGTTAATTTTCTTTATTTTAATTAATCAATATGTTTTTTTTGGGAATACTCAATATTTTCATGTGATAAAAGAATGAAAATTGATCTCAGTATCAGTCAGTCCTATATTATCAGGGTAATATAAACTGCTTTTTTATCATATGTTCAAGATCTGGGCCATTTTGATGGTTCATTTCTAAAGTAGGATAACCTTTCTGAGTTGTACAAATGTAGCTATTTCGTTTTCAGTCAATATCATCGTGTTGTATTCCATCAAAACCTCAAGCTTTCTTTTTTTTTTGCTAACCCTAAGCTAGTTCAATGAAGAATTGGGAAGTTTTGTCCCAATGTAGTTCTTCTGAATCTTGAATTTCATTTACCATTTTATTGCCCATTCACTTACTTTGGAGAATAGTTTTTTGCAGTTCACTTAGGCTTTTATTATTCTCATAATCTGGTGTTCTCTGTAAACTTGGCACTTTGCTGCTTGCTACAAGTTCCAGGTATTTTATGAAGAAATTAAACATGGTTAATGCAAATTCAGATCTGTGGTGGATCCAACTGTTTCATTGCTAACTTCTACTTAATTCTATCTACCATTTCTTGTTCTTTAGTTAATGATTGGCATGGAATGCTTGGAACAGGAATGACACAGTAGATCTAAAAACTGCTCCTCCCAGCCTATATAGGATGAAAAGAAGTTGATCCTCCCAACTCACTAAGTGCTCTGGTTACAAAGGTGTCTTATAAGGAATGTATGGAACAGATAACAAACAGCTCAGTTAAGGAATTTTCCAGATGGAGGACTACAAATTAGGCTTTCATTGGAGGCAACCCAAGAAGATAGATCCATGTGGATCTTGACAGACTAGAACACTGGGCCGTATCTAACAAAATGAAAGTGTAGAGAAAAGTAAAGTCCTACATTTAGGCAAGAAAAACCAAAAGTACACATATAGACTGGATGAAGCCAGGCTTAATAGCAGTAACTGGGAGAAAGATCTTGAAGTCTTAGTGGACAACCAGCTAAATATGAGCCAGCAGTGTGCAGCAGCAGCCAAAAAAGCTCATGCAGTTATAAGTTGTATTAACAGAGGGATACAATCAAGATCAAGGGAAGTACTAATACCACTCTATAAAGCCTTAGTAAGACCACACCTAGAGTACTGCATCCAGTTTTGTTCACCACATTACAAAAAATATGTTGAGACTCTAGAAAGACTACAGAGAATAGCAACCAGGATGATTAGGGGACTGGAGACTAAAATATATGAAGAACGGTTACAGGAACTGGGCTTGGCTAATCTAATAAAAAGAAGGACCAGTGGAGACATGATAGCAGTCTTCCAATATCTGAGGGGCTGCCACAGAGAGGAAGGGGTCAACCTGTTTTCCAAAGCTCCTGTAGGCCAGACAAGGAATAATGGATGGAAACTGAACAAGGGGAGATTTAACCTGGAAATAAGAAGCAAGTTTCTGACACTAAGAACAATCAACCAATGGAACAGCTTGCCCTCGGAAATTATGGGAGCACCATCACTTGAGACCTTCAAGAAGAGATTGGACTGCCATTTGTCAGAAATGGTATAGGGTCTCCCGCTTGAGTGGGGGGTTGGACTAGATGACCTACAAGATCCCTTCCAACTCTGATTATCTGATTATGCAACAGGTTGTGAGGAAGAACAACTCTTCGGGGTGGACTAGGTTCCCCACTTTGATGAGAAATAAAATGTTACAAAAGAACTGTATATATTCTCTCTTAAATAGAAGAAAATCCCAACCCAAAATACTATCGTTCACTAGATACAACAAAGCTCAATTACACTAGGAGCTAAACCTTAAGATGAATTTTATATGTATTTTCCTTCTTTTGTTTAATCAAGTAAAAAGAAGCCAAAGGCTTGAATGTTCTGATAGCAAGGTTTCTACTTGCATAGCTGTAATATTAGAAGGAACTTCTATCTCATGTAGGAAAATTTGTCATGCTTGTATTTAAAACAGCTTTTATTTAAAGGCATTTAAAAAAGAAAAGTCCACTATTTCTGAGTTAATATGTTGTGCTACTTAATTGCTCGCAACTAATCTTTTTTTCTTAATGTTTAGTCAACATCTTTTTTTGGTAATGTGAACTATCATTTGGCCCTCTTTTTCAGAGGAATATAAATTTGCTTCACATTTTATGTGAAAGCTCTTCAAATATTGGACAATCTGGAAAGCTTCCAAATAACTTCACTGGAATGAATGAATGCTAACATTGCTGTCAGTCTAAAATGGTTGGCTTTTGTTTGGTTAGTTTTGGCTGCAAAGTGCTGTTTAAATGGTTACAATACATTAAGACTCACTTGATTGTGAGATGGATTGCTACATAAATATGAGAAATAAAATAAAAAGAGCCATGGTGTTGCAATGGTCAGAATGCTGTATTGCAAATGGATTCTGCACACTTCTAGGAGTTAGGTCCTGACTGGCTCAAGGTTGATTCAGCCTTTCATCCTTCTGTGGCCAGTGAAATGAGGATCCAGATTGTTGGGGCAATATGCTAATACTGTAGACTGCTTAGAGAGGCTGTAAAGCACTATGAAGTGGTATATAAGTCTAAGTGTATTGTTAAATAAAATGAATTTAAGCTTTCTTCTATGCTACAATGTCATAAATTCATTTCAGATATTATAAATGCAGGGATGACCATGAGTAGGAATACACCACACCCTTGTAGGACTTTATTTTTTTTTTAACACATATGCAAATATACCTTTAATCCTAAGCCTAGGTACTTATTTCTCTAGGGCATAATTTATTTTGTTACCTGCACCCCTGAATTTAACCTACTGCATTATTTACTGAGTCCTGAAATACGTTTCTTGTAGCTTTATGTATTGAATTAAACTACTACATGATCTGTAATGTTCATGACTGCGACTTTTGAATGCCACAAACATCACTTCAGCATTTCTAATTTGTTTCCAATTTCAGTCTTCAATTTTTACAGAATCTTTTATCCTCCAGGCCCCAGCACATACTGTGTTTTGCTTTTCTCTCTCTCTGATTCTTTTTCAGGCTGGGTGAGTCAAGTGATAACAAGCTTTACTTCTCTCACACCCTCTCAGATTGTTACTTTGGTGCTTGTTGATTTCTTTGTTGTAAAACTGCTTTGTCTCTTCATCACAACTTTCTCAATTGTCTATTTGTCTGCTTCTCAGTCCTCCAATTTTCAGTAACTTTTCTTCACCATTGCCACCCATTTTTTTTCTGAACCTAGCAATTTCTTCACAATTGATCCTTTGGAAATTTCCTTTAGAAATTTCCAGACACCCATGCATGCATATACACAGACACCCAGTAATAACTTCTCCAACAATTCATACAGGGAAGAAAACCCCCACCTTATTTACTTCTGTTGAAGCTCTTTCTCTCAGCTGGGTGACAAAAATGCTGAAGAAAGTAGAGAGCTTCCCACCATTTTTAGAACAATTGTGAATTGACATGACAGGAAAAAACTTGCCTTACCAAATCATCAGGAAGAAGTGGAAAGAAAGTTGTCCATTTTCAGTTTTTTATCAGTCTTATAAAAATATTTGGGGGATGAAAAACTCCACATTCTCCAAACTTTAATGGGAGTTTCCTTCCATACTGTTCTCCCAGAGCCTTGAGTACTAGATTTTCCGATGTTAAGGTAGCTGATGAAATTGGTCCTATTTGTGAATTTAGAATAGAATAGAACAGAACAGACTAACCGAGCGGGAAGTTTCTACATGAATCTCTCGCTCAGGCAGGAAACCCTATACCATTTCAGACAAATTGTTGTCCAAATCATTTTTTAAACCTCCAGTGATGGAACAGCCACAACTTCTGGAGGCCAGTTGTTCCACTGATTAATTGTTCTAACTGTCACGAAATGTCTCCTTAGTTCTAGATTGCTTCTCTCCTTGATTAGTTTCTATCCATTGCTTTCTTGTCCTGCCCTTAGGTGCTTTGGAAAATAGCTTGACTCCCTCTTCTTTGTGGCAACCTGTCAGATTTTGGAACACTGCTATCATGTCACCCCTAGTCCTTCTTTTCATTAAACTAGACATGCCCAATTCCAGCAACCATTCTTTAAGGCTAAGTCACACCGGCCAATGGATGCAAAACGTATGTAAAAAGGACACAGCGGATGAGCAAATTTTCCATCCGTTGTTATCCGCTCTCAAAAGTGCCCCAAATTTGCATAAACAGAGCGGACAACAACAGAAAGGAATGGACGTGGGGAGGATGTAGCGGGGATGTAAAGTGGACGTTCGTAGGAAGCCTAGCGGATGAAAGCGGATGGAAGCGGATGACACATCCGCAGGGCTTCCGGGGGAGAACAGCATAGCGGACGTGTAGCGGAAGGAGCGGATGCATAGCGGTTGATGTGGATGCATCACGGATGCCTATAGGATACATAGCGGATGCATAGCGGATGCAAAGCGTTCACTGCGCATGCGGGGAGGATGAATTGCGTAAGCTCCGTGGATATAAAAGGATGCAGCTCGCAAGCAGTCAGCATTCAGAGGAAAGACCTGCTGCCAGAGACATCTTGAGAAAACACCATGGGGAAGAAGAGGAAGCCTGTGCCTACTCCTGCCAGCAAGAAGGACAGAACCACCATCCCACCCCCTGGTGCTGACGCTGAAGCTGCTGCTGCTGCAGCTCCTGGTGTTCCTGGTGTTGCTGCTGCTGGTGCTTCTCCTGCTGGTGCTGCTGCTGGTGTTGCTGGTGCTGCTGGTGCTTCTCCTCCTGCTGCTGCTGCTGCTGGTGGTGGTGTTTCTCCTGCTGCTACTGCTGCTTCTCCTGCTGCTGCTGCTGTGTTGGACCAGCCCCAAGGCCCTCAAAGCCCTGCTTCTGAAGGCCCTGAAGCCCCTGCCAGAGGGAGGAAGAAGCAAGGCAAGGAGAAGGGGGAGAGGAAACAGTACTCCATTTCTGAGGACTATGAGGAGGAGGTGCTGGAATGGCTGAGGGAGAACGAGTACCTGTAGAGGAAGGGCCACAGGCTCTATTGCGATACCAAGTGGAAGCAGGCAGTGTGGAGACAGAAGGCGGAGAGCCTGGGTTACACTTCAGATGTCCTCCTGGGGTGGTGGAAGCATATGCACACCTGGTATGGCAAGCTGCACCTGAAGAGATCCGGGCAGGCCACTGTCAAGCTAACTGACCGGGAGACCTATCTCATGGCCAGGTACAGCTTCCTGGAGGGTGAGATCCACCACCGAGGAGCAGCCCCTCTGTCAACCCTCTCCCTCAGACAGCCCACAGAGAGCCACTCCTTTTCCAGCCAGGAGACAGCTACCGTGTCCAGGCAGGTGTGTTTGGAGGGCCCCACGACAGAGACCCCACACACAGCTGCGCTCCCCGTGCCAGAAGATGTGGAGGATCCCCTGTCTCAGATGGAGCAAGAAGAGGCAGCCACCAGAGACCAACCCACTCCCACCCCCAGCTCCACCTCCACAGAAAGCAGGCAGAGAGGCAGACCGGAGGGACAGAGCCACACTGTCCTCTTGGAGATCAGGGACACAATCAAACCCAGCACAGATCTCCTCTCCCAGCTAGTCCACTTTGACATACCATCCTCCAACTGCAAGCCCTTCATCACGTATGTGGGCCAGACCCTCATGGACATGCCCGAGGCCCAGTACCAGGCGATGAAGGAGAGGATCACAGCTCTTCTGCACCACCCTCCAGGCCCAACTGAACCTGCTCCTACCCACTCCAGGTCTGCTCCTCCACCCCAGCCGATGTCATAGCCCTTCCATGGATTTCAGCAGCCCCTCGCCTACCAAGCCTACCACTACCAGGACTTCCCACAGCAGAGGCAGCCCTTCCTAGTCCAGACCCAGATTCCTCAGATGCCACAGATGCCACAGACGCCTCAGCTGACCCAGCTGCAGACCAGACAGCCCTACTACATTCCTCCTTCCTCCACCCCACAGCCAAGCCCTTCCTCAGAACATCTGTCATCAGTGTTGGGCTTCACATCCCAGGTCCTTGAGGAAGTGCCTCTCAACCTCATGGGACTGAGTCAGCTCTCTGAGAGCTTCCTGCACACACCATCTCCTGTTGTACTTTCGGGGCCAGGCACCCCAATGGCGCCTCAGACGAGCACTCCAGCAACAGCCACCTCCACAGTCCCTGGCCCCTTTACATCTGAGACCATGGGCACGCCTCAGAGTGACTGAAAAGAGTGCCAGAGAGTGAGTTGTTACCTGCTCACCTTATCTTTGCTTAAAGACACTTTACTTGGGGCATTTTGCGTTTTAATAAAGTCATACAGTTTGTTATTAATAAAGGTTATCTTTGCTTCACACACTTTTATATTTTTTTACTTAATAAAGTGTTGGGGAAAACTTTGAAAAAAGGGTTAAGCCTTTGCATGCTTGTGGGATTGGTAAGGATAGCTGAGGAATGGGTAATGATAGCTGTGGAATTGATAGCTGTGGGATGGGTAAGGATAGCTGTGGGATAGATAAACCTCCAGTGCAAGCATAGTGGAACTGTATGGTCCACCCTCCCAGCTGCCACACATATGGCCCTTTATTATCAATAACAATTTAATCATTGGTCCACACATTTCAACATAAACGAAACTCTTTATTAATGCACTATTAATTGTAAGGCCACTCAACATACATGGCACAATCTCATCAGTGTGATGAGACAGGCTGAAGGAAGCATCCATTAAGCATCTACCATCCTGTCTTGCCACTCCACTGCTCCAGCTGGGGAGTTGCACCAGTGTTTCAGGAGGTTGCGCTGCTTCTTCCCTTCACGTGAAGCTCTGTTGGGGCCTTGCACGTCCACAGTGTCTATTGGGTTTCGCCCTTGCCTCCATTCACCAGGCTCCATGTCCCCATTGCCTTGTTGACGGTCCACAAGCCTGTTCTGCAACACTGGGTAGCGGGTGCACATGAGATTGTGCAGGATGCAGCAAGCTTCCACGATGCTCCTCACAGTCTGTGGGCGATGCTGCATGGTGGTGAGAAGTACCTGGAACCTGTTGGCCAGGATGCCAAAGGCATTCTCCACCACCCGTCTTGCTCTGGACAGCCTGTAGTTGAAAATCCTCTCTTCACGGGTGAGGTATCTGGAAGTGTAGGGCTTCATGAGGTAGGTTCTGAGGGAGAAGGCGTCATCCCCCACGATGAAGTAGGGCACATCTTGTGTGTTGTTGAGTAGGGGGTCTGGATCTGGGAAACCCATGATGAGGTTGTGTTCCAGCCCACCCTTGAGGTCACTGGCGTTGTATATCTGGGCATCTAAAGCTGACCCGTTGCCTGAAGCATTGATGTATATGAACTTGTAGTCAGCATGAACCATGGCAAAGAGGATGATGCTGAAGAAGCCCTTGTAGTTGAAATAATTGGACTCCGAGTTGGCTGGAGCTTTGCAGGCCATGTGCTTCCCATCTATGGCTCCAATGGTGTGGGGAAAGTTCCATCTCTGATACCACTGCTCTGCAACTTTCCTCCAGCCTTCTTCAGTGGTGGAGCACTGGAGGATCTCCTCCACGTATTCTTCAATGATGGCCTGCACCACTTCTCTGACCACAATGCTGATGGTGTTGTGTGGCACCCTCCAGGCATACTGCATGTTTCTGTATGTGGTCCCAGAGGCCAGGTACCGCAGTGTCAGTGCCACCTTCAGTCCAGGGTCCAGGCTGGGATGGAAGTTGGTGTTTGCCTTGGTCAACCTGGGTCTCAGACGCTCCACAACTTAGTCAAACATGGCTGGTGGCTTCCTCATGAAGTGCTGAAATGCACGAGTGTCTTCATTCCTCAGCTCCACCATCAGATTTTCATACTGTCCAAATTCCACTCTTCTCCCGATCCATCGTCGGACCCAGACAGTTCTTGGACGTCTCCTTTTTCTTTTTGCATAGAAAAGGTGAAACAGTCTGAAGAGGGCTTGGTTCTGGTGTTGAATGATGGCGGCTACCAAAAGGAGTGTGCAATGATCCATGGTGGAGATCAATGGATGATGTGGAAGAACAAGAGCAAGGCTGAAGAGGTCTGCACACCAGGGCTGCTGGACTGAAAGTGAGAGCCAGGTGATTTTCTCCCCCTTTTTATAGGAAATGTTGGTTTTCTGCTTGGTGTCCTTCCACATACTCTAGGTATCCTCCAGACATCCTAAATATCTGAGATACATCCCATATATGAACGTTTTGTCCGTTTTAATGCTTTCTATACGAGATGCATCCGCTTACATCCTTTTTATGTCCGTGCTACTAATGCTGTGTGGACGTTCCGCGTACCTTTCGCTCCTCCCTCTTTCCGCTTTCCACTGAAGCGGATGTGAGTTGCGCGGATGGCCAGAGGATGCCGAGAGGATACATCGGACGTGTAATGGATGACAACGGACGTAGAACGTTTGTTGCCTGTATGTGTCGCAGATGTAGATCGTATGCGGAGGAAAGTTCATCCGCTCAAAAAGTTTTGTGCAGCTCAAAACTTTTTGAGCAGATGAAATCTCAGTGGACGGATGTTTTATGGATAGAGCATATGAAAGACGTACGCAGTGAGTACACAATGGATGCATCGCATTTTCCAATGGATGGCAAGCTTTTTTGTCCTCTTTGCATCCGTTGGTTCAGTGTGACAGGGGCTTTACATGCCTCCAGTCTCCCATTCATCTTTGTTGCTCTTCTCTGTGCTCTTTCTAGAGTCTCAACATCTATTTTACAACATGGCAACCAAAATTGGATGAAGTATTCCAAGTATCCCTTATGTGGGCATTCACCTGCAGAATGTAGGAGGTGGCAACATGAATTATCTATTCTCTCACAACTCTCCATATCCAGTTGCTTCCAAGATCTTTATATATTTACCATGAAGATCTGAATAGAAGCTGGAACTGTGAATACTTGGTGCTATCATCAAACTGCATTTAAATCTTCAAATCTCCCTGCTAAAGATACAGGATCATCTTAGGAAGGAGCGCCACAGGCAGGTATGCCAAAGGTGAACCTGTGGGCATGGCCATGTCCTCAAACTTCTTTGGTCTTAAACATGTGAAGTCTTTAATTTGAAAAAGATTAAGACTCCAATTAGCTGTTTTATTTCAGAAAGCACTTTGCTAAAAATGTAAGTACCAAACTATTTATATCCTAAGCTATTCACAAAATTTGGTTTATTTATACAAATGGCCCAGCAACTCAGACAATTCTCCAGAATTCCAGGTTCTTTGGCAGAAACCAAACTTTATAAACCACTTTTTTTATTGGAGATGCATGTTAAAATGGGCTGGAATAGCCTGATAGCCATCTCATTTGTACGCTTTTCAACAAATAATTTACAAACACTGTTGGCTTTTTTTCTCACAGTGTAAAGGAGAAAAATATTTAGGATTTTAATGTCAGATGAAAACAAGAATGTTTTTCTTTCAATTGAGGCTATCTTATAAGATAATCTTATCCAATATGGCACCTTCCAGTTGTCTTGGAACTGCATCCTTCTAACTGGAAACATCTGGGAGTTACAGTCCCAATGGATGTAGAGGCTGCTATTCAAATCCACGGAAGGTATATCCTAAAGAAAGTGCACCAATATGTTTTTGTTTTAGGTTTTATTATTTATTTAATTTATATGATACCCAGTCTCTTGTCCTGCCCTTACTTTTTAGAAGAAAATTAACCTGAATTTTATTAAGCTGAATTTTTGTGCGTATTTGTATGTGGATCTTTGGTTATTCGGGTTTTCTCCCGCATAAAATTGGAAGTATCTAGGTGACTTTCGATGAAGTCCCATTCATCATCTACAGGCTTGTTTCTTCAGCTCTGTGCTTCTCACAGTAATGTGAGCTTGCAGCTGCTTCTTCCTTTTAACTGCTAGTGGGGGTGTGATTTGATTGGTTGGGGGTTTGGCTGTGTTCTGATTGGTTGGGGGGTTGGCTGTGTTCTGATTGGTTGGGGGTGTGTTCTGTTCAGATGGAGGCTTGGTTGTGCTCAGGTTAGTCTTAGTTGCTGGGGGATTTGAGCTGGTGAACTGTGATCCTGTTGTTTGGCTTCGTAGTCATGCCACATTTTCATGGTGGGCGTCAGTTCGCTTCATGTATGGATCGGAGGGGTTTGAAGCGGGTAGTGATGCAGCTGTGGTACGGCTTCTGGTCTGTGGTCGTGTCCCAACTTGTGTGGGTGTGAGTCTGCTTTCTATGTGGAAGTGTGGTGGTAGCATCTTGTGTGGCCCTCATGGGTATGGGTCTGGTGTCCTTCTTCATGTTAAGTACTCATTTGTTAATGAGGACAGGTTTCCAAATGGCTGGTAGGCGGGAGGTATAATTTTTTAATTAAATCATTTATTAAATCAGTATAATCATTTATTCATGCTGTGTGGGCGTTTTTCTATCTCTATGACTTCTCTGATTATTCTGTTGTTGAAGTGTTCAGTTTTGGCGATTGTTCTGGTATTTTTAAAATCAATCTCATGTGGCTTTGAGGTATTGGACCAGGGAAGAGGTTGGTTCTTCTTTTTTAATTGAGTTCTTGTGTTCTACAACACGTGCACTTATTCTTCTGTTAGTTTGTCTGATGTATGTGGTGGTACAGACGGTGCAGGGGATTTCGTATACTCCTTGGTTTTCTAACTCAATTTTGTCTTTAGGGGTTCTTAGGATGGTGGATATTTTTCTGTTTGTGCAGAATGCTGTTTTAATGTTGTGTTTTTGGAGGATCTTACTGATTTTGTATGTAGTGCCTTTTATATGTGGGAGGAGGGTTTTGCCGTTCTCTTGTTCTCTGTCTTGGATTTTGGTTGGGGTTTCTTTTTGGATCAGTGGGCAATTTTCTTTTTTTGGAATCCATTGCTGTTAGTACGTTAGTGAGAGTGTGTAGTTCGGTTTTCAGGTGTTGTTCGTCGGCTAAGCATTTTGTTCTGGAGATGAGTGTCTTGGCTACGGAATTGATCTGTACTGGGTGGTGGTGTGAGAGTGCATGTAGATAGTGGTTTGTATGTGTTTTCTTCTGGTAGATGGTGTGTCCTAGGGAGCCATTGGATTTTTTGTATACTAAGACATCTAGGAAGGGAAGTTGATTGTTAGCTTCTGTTTCCATGGTGAATTGTATTTTGGGGTGTAGGCTGTTGAGGTATATGAGGAAGTTTTTCAGTTTTTCTTTCCCATGTGGCCAGATTATTAAGGTGTCATCTACGTATCTGAGCCAGAGTTTGGGTTTGTGATCATATTTTTCTAGAGCTTGTGTTTCAAAATATTTTTTTAAAAATTTAATAAATAAATAAATATTCATTTCTCAGAAAGTGCTTTGAAAAATCAGATATACAAGATGATATGATCTTTAATGAGTCGGTACTATATCTGGTCTTCTACACTTTAGAAAACTGCTAGATCACAGCAAAGAGTGAGAGTTTTCTATGCCTGCTGTATAGTATATTTTAATGTTTGTATTAGTGTAACTGCATTTATTTTTTAAAAAAATTGTGTGCTACCCAGAGTCACTTGATGAGAAGGGCAGCCATAAAAATTAAATAAATAAAATCTGTTTGCTACTATTTGTGATCATCTGATTTTTTACAGCCCAGATACAGTGGTGGTATTCAGCCAGTTCACACCAGTTCAGGCGAACCAGTAGCAAGGATTTGGTATGGGTTGCCAAACTGGTAGTAAGTTCTGGCTGGCTACGCCCCCATTCCATCACTGCTTACTCACTTTCCCAGCCCGCCCAGTGCCCCTGCCTACGGATCTACCTGACACTTGCCTGCCCAGTCACTCCTTATAGTGTTTCTTTTTTTTCCCCCTCCTGACAATCAGCTTTCCTAAGATCAGCTGTACTGGGATTCCCCTCACTTATTTACTGCTTCACTCAGGAGGCTTCCCTGAGACCCAGGAAGGCATTATTTTCCTTCCTGGGCCCTAGAGAGGCCCCAAAATGAAGTGTGGGGGAGTACAGTGTGCCGCTCCTAACCTCCATTTCCTGACTTCCTGAGCCCAAGGGAAGCCTTCTAGGAGCAAATATGCCCCCCTAGGAGGCTTCTCTGAGGCCCAGAAGGCCCAAAAAACAGGGGGGGTGTTGTGCTGCAAAAAAAAAAAAAGCCACACCCACCCAGTCACATCGCCATGCCTCCTAGCCACACCCCTCCTAGCCACACCCCACAACCCTTCAAAATTTTTTGAATCCCACCACTGCCCAGATATGATACCCACCATACCAAGGCATATTGGGGTAGTGAGGATTGGGGATGACTGCCCCTTCTTTTTCCTCATATGTGCATTTGATACGTATTGGAATATGTAGAGGTTTGGCAACTGCCATCTTCATTAATGCACCAATTTATTGACTTCAAGAGCAGAGTTAGAACATAATATGGCAGGCTAATTCTGCCGACTGCCAGCTATTCGATCCTGATTTTCTCAAGGTTCACTTAGCCTTGGTTGGTAAAATGAGGATCCAGACTATTGGAGGCAATATGCTGACTCTACAAATTGCTTAGAGAGTGCTGTAAAGCATTATGAAGTGCTTTAAAAGGCACCTGAAGACATCCTTCAGGTGCCTTCTTCCAGCCAGTCTGGCCTGTAGAATTTTGGAAGAAACAATCCAATTCAGATATATCAGGTCAGAGAATGCCAAACAACAGATCAGCTCACAATTGCTGCTAAGTGTACATACATGGAAGTTTTATTCTCAACCAATATTCATTTGGAAGAAGAGGATGACCAGGATTGGGACTGACCCAAGCAAAAAGGAAGGCTAGCATTTTTCAATGGATAACACGATGCCCTAGTAATTTGCATACACTTTCACAAAAATCAGGACAATTATAGAACTGGACAGAACCTTGGAGGATTTCTAGTCCAATCCCTTGTCCAATGCAGATTCCTCATAACCACCCTGGAAAAATGACTGTTTAATCTTTACTTGAAAACTTCAAGTGATGAAGCATCCACGATTCACCAGACAGACTGTTCTACTATCTAATACTTCCCGCAGTCAGGACATGTCTCCTGATTTCAAGTTTGGATCTCCTTTTTTAAAGCTTCCTTCCAATTGTTCTTATCTTACTCTTGGAAGCTATAGGTAAGAAATCCACACTCTCTGCCCTGTGATACCACTTCATGTATTGAAAGATTGCAATGATGACTCCCCATAGTCTCCTGTTTTGTCGGCTTAACAAACCAAGTTCCTCTAACTGTCCTTTGTAGAGTTTAGCCTCTCAATCTCTTACTATCTTTGTTACTCTTCTCTGCACTTCTTCTCAGAATTCTTTTTATGTTGTGTCAGCTAGAACCTAACATAGTATCCAAGGTGTGGTGTGACTAATACAGCATTCAGCAGTACTATTGCTTCCTATGAACTTGATATTATATCTCTGCATTTGATGCAGTCAAAACCATATTGACTTTTTGGCATGTATAGCATACTTTGGCTCATACATAATCTGTGGCCCATTGGATAATTGGATCCTTCTCTGTCCTGGACCAAACCGTGTTCCAAGGAAACAAACACCAAATAGAGGTAAAAGCAAAACCTTTTAATGCTTCTCTGCGAATTCCACTCATTCACAGTTAAAAAACTATGAAAACTAATTGTCTCTGATAAGGATGAGCCTTGCCAAGGTTGTGCAAGGCTGCCAAGAACATTAGATTAAGTTGCCAAGAAATATTCAAAACAAAAAGTCTCCAAACAGAAATCAGGATAGCCCAAATGTCCACAAGGCTTGAAGTGCAAGAACTTCTTTGCTTCTTGCAAATAATCCCACTCTCTCAGGCTGGCTTTTATCTCTTAAGGGAGGGGACATAACCTTGCAGCCTTACTCCCGAGTTGCCTGTGCTGCTGCAGCTACTCTTTCCTTTGAGCAGCCCTGCATGCAGGCGCACTGGGCACAGGCTTCTCAGGATCCTCTGCATCACTACTGCCAGCCTCCGAAGGCAGCATTCCACTCTTTAATAGTCCTGGCCCCATCCCTGCATCACACGTAGGCCCCTCATCTGAGTCTTCTCTCTCTGAGGCTTCAGCAGTCCGCACCTGCTGCCGGCGAACCACAACATTCTCACAATATTTATTTTGAGCCAGATATTACCTATCTTGTATCTGGGCTTTTCTGACTAACTGTAGAACTTTATATTTCTCACCAGTGAACAATATTTTGTTAAGGCCGTGTCACACTGCCCAACGGATGCAAAATGGACACAACGGAAGAGAAAAATGTTACATCCGTTGAATCCGCGCTCAAAAGGGGTGAAAATTTGCATAATTGGAGCGGACAACACGGACGCGGGGAGGACGCAGGGCGGATGCAAAGCGGATGCGGAACAGAAGCACAGCAGATGGCGTGTCCGCTAGGCTTCCGGGGGGCCTCAGCGAAGCGGACGCGGAACAGAAAAAGCGGATGCAGAACGGATGCACAGCGGATGAAGTGGATGCAAAGCGGAAGCCTAGCGGATGCACAGCGGAAGCCGAATGGATGCACAGCGTTAATTGCGCATGCGGGGGGGATGCATTGCGCAAGCCCCCCGGATATAAAGGGAAGCAGCTTGCACGTCTAGCATTCCGAGGAAAGACCTGCTGCTGGACACTTCGAGTTCCTTGCCTGCATGTTTGCCTGTAAGCCTTGCTGCCAGCCTGCCTTCAAGCCTGCCTCCCAGCCTGTCTCCCAGCCTCCTGGGCAGCCTCCCTGCCAGCCTTGCTGGCAGCCTGCCTTCCAGCCTGCCTTCCAGCCTTGCTGGCAGCCTGCCTTCCAGCCTCCCTGCCAGCCTTGCTGCCAGCCTGCCTTCCAGCCTCCCTGCCAGCATTGCTGCCAGCCTGCCTTCCAGCCTCCCTGCCAGCCAGTCTGTCTGCCAGCCTTGGTGCCTGCCTTCCTGCCAGGCTTCCTGCCAGGCTTCCTGCCTGGCTTCCTGCCAGGCTTCCTGCCAGCCTTGGTGCCAGCCTTGGTGCCTGCCAGCCTTCCTGCAAGCCTGCCTGCCAGCCAGCAACCCCACAACCATGGGGAAGAAGTGAAAGTCTCAGCAACCTGCCGCCATCCCTGGCAAGAGGGACAGGGCCACCTTCCCGCCACATGTCCCTGACTCTGCTTCTGCTGGGGCTTCTGCTGCTTGGGCTCGCTCTTCTGTTGCTGGAGCTTCTGCTGTAGCTGCTCCTGGCGGTGGTGCTTCTGCTGCGTACTCTGCTGAAGCTGCTCCTGGTCCTGCTGGTCCTGCTGGTCCTGCTGGTTCTGCTCGTGCTCCTGGTCTTTCTGACCCTGCTGCTGGTGCTTACTCTGCTGCTGCTCATCCTGGTCTTGCTGCTGCTGCTGCTGCTGCTGCTGCTGCTGATCCTGCTGCTGCTGCTGCTTATGATCCTGCTGGTGATTATGCTGATGATGCTGATGCTGATGCTGATAATGATCCTGCTGGTGAGGATGCTGCTGCTGCTGCTGCTGCTGCTGCTGTTGGTGTGGAGGAGCAGCCCCTACAACCTGGAAGCCCCTCTGATGAGGGCCCATCTGGTCCTGCCAAAGGGAGGAAGAGGCGTATGCAACAACAGGAGATGAGGCAGTATTACATCGAGGAAGTGCACGAGGATGAGGTGCTGGAGTGGCTGAGAGAGAATGACTATCTGTGGCAGAAGGGACACCGGCTGTACAGGGACACCAAGCGGAAGCAGACTGCTTGGAGAGAGAGGGCGGAGAGTCTGGGCTACACTTTGGAGGTGCTCCTCGGCTGGTGGAAGCACATGCACACCTGCTATGGGAAGCTGCACCGCAAAAAATCTGGGCAGGCCAGGGTTAAGCTGACGGACAGAGAGAACTACGTCATGGCCAAGTGCAGCTTCCTGGAGGGTGAGGTCCGCCACCAAGGAGCATCAGGAGCCCAAATCTCTACCCTCTCTCTCCGGCAGCCTGCTGGGAGCCAGTCCTCTGGCGGCCGAGAATCAGTCCCTGTCTCCATGCAGGTTTCTGTGGAGCGTGCCATGGTGGAGAACCCCCAGGCAGGTGTTGAAAGCGTGGTGGAGAGCGAGGAGGACTCCCTGGTGTGGTGGGAGAAAGGAGACATCGAGTCCACCGCTGCCAAAGCCGCATCCACCCACACCTCCGCCACCACAGTAAGGCAGACAGCCGGACTGCAGGAGGGACAGAGCCACAAGGTCCTGGTGGAGATCAGGGACACCATCCGCACCAGCATAGGTCTCCTCTCTCAGCTGGTCCCCATCGAATCCTCCTCCTCCAACCGCAAGCCCTTCCTCAATTATGGGAACCAGACCCTCAAGGAGATGCCGGATCCCCAGTACCAGGTGGTGAAGGAGAGGATCACCACGCTGCTTAACAACCCTCCAGACCCAGAGGCACCTGCTCCCACCCAGTCCAGGTCTTCTCCTCCACCCCAGGTGATGTCCCTCCCATACCAAGGCTTCCCACACCCCCTACAGGGCTACAGCTACCCTGAGGTCCTCACCTACCAGGGCTACAGCTACCCTGAGGTCCAGCAGCACAGACAGCAGCCCTTACAGATGCAGGCACAGAGTCATCGGGCGACACCGCTGCCACCGGTTCCAATGATGCCACTGATGCCAACCTCGACAGTCCTCACCCCGCTGCAGAGCAGGCAGCCCCACTACACTACTCCTTCCTCCATCCCACAGCCAAGCCCGGCCTCAGTACATCTGTCCTCAGTACTGGGGTTGACACCCATGGCATGGAGGAAGTACCTCTCAGCATCGCGGGGCTTAGCCAGCTGTCTGACACCTTCCTTAACACACCGTCCCTTGTTGTCCTCTCGGGGCTAGGCACTCCAATAACACCTCAGACCAGCACTGCAGCAGCACCCACCTCCACAGCACCTGCTCCCTAAAATCTTAGCCTGGGCACACACCTCCAAGTGACCAAGAGGAGTGCCAGAGACTGGCTGCCTGGATATTTGTGGACTTTATTTGGACACTTGAATTGGGTCATGTTTATTTTACAGCTTGTTGTTTAATAAAGTTTATCTTTGTTTCACACACTTGCTTCATTAATTTTTTTCTATAAAGTCCGGGTGGAAACTTTTAGAAATGGTTTAGCCTTTGCATGCTTGTGGGATGGGTTAAGATAGCAGTGGGATGGGCAGGGATACCTGTTGGATGGGTTAAGATAGCTGTGGGATGGGTTAAGATAGCTGTGGGATG